>JAHWFP010139647.1:267060-305668 GCA_023313725.1 Lithobius niger
TATGTTTATCGCTTATGCCCCCCCCCCCCCTCCAACTACTTGCTATAGCATATCAGCAAAAACACCACCAACATAATATTGGCTCAGCAAAATCGACCATTAACTACGTAACCAACGAAATAAATATTGCTCGGTACAGTTCTCCAGTAATCCCCTCAATCAACTAAGTGTTCCGTGATACAGAACACTTTCGGCTGTATTAGTGTAGCTTAGTAGTAACAGATTTGATCTCTGAATGGAAAATTCATCGCTTCCAATACACCTAATCATTCCATCGTGCAAGCAGTAATTAGATTCTTCCCCTTTCCCCCACCCCCCACCCCAAGGAAAAACGATAATACGTAATTAAGAGCAATGGAGCTACTGTAAAAAAGACAAATAATACCGGATGCTACGACGGGTTCAAATTTACTTAATAATGACAAGCATGTAATTTTAAACTCTCCTATTTTCACCACAGAGTCTACATTTTCTTGCTAAGAAACGTCAAATGTTTGATTTACATCTCAGAACCTACTGAAAAAAAAACAGAATTTCTTTGAAAGCGATTCAAACAAAAGTTAAATGGGCTGTCGAACTGCATAGTTTAACTCTGCCCTCCTGAAGAGTCTATCTTGCTTCAGACAAAGAGAAATAATTTGGCGCTTAAGGAGATAAACAAACATGTTAGCTATAGCTGCAGCACACGGTTCTATGACGGGAGTTTATTTCAAACTATTTTACAAGTTAATTTAAGAGCTTGACGGCGAACCATAGATTCTTGCGGCGGCGTACAACAATGCCCGCTATAACGAGCAAAGCACCTGCTAATCATACAGCAGCTATAACACAAGCCATTGTTGTCGATAGCATGGACGTGGACATTTACTTTTGAACGGGACTGTACCTTGATATGCTGGAGCTCTTTGTTGCACCACAGTTGCAACAATGTCACCCATGAGTTGTTTCAACATAACAGTGCGTCGCCACACTGGGGATTACATGTTCGAGGATTCCACTTTGAAACTTTCACGGGCCAATGGATTGGGAGGGATGGTCCGATAGCATGGCCACCCAGATCCCCAAATATTGCCCCTTTGACTTTTTCTTGTATGTATGCACTGTGCAAAACACCCGTTGCTAACATTAAAACACTAAAGGACAGAATAACAGCTGCTGTAACAGAATAACTGAAGTAAAGTTTGTCAATACATAGACAGAAACTCTATTTCGCCTTGATTTGCTCCTGGCCACAAACGGATTACAGTTGAAGTCTACTAACCTAGTGGTACAAGTTGAGCTTCGTTTTGTAGAAAACCGTATGTTTGTACCTAACATAGTTTGTGTTTAATAATTTTTTGTAATCAGGTAAAGACTTTATGACCACTCTGTAGATGTACTATGATAAGACAAGACGCTCTAGCCGCTAACCTTATTAGTTAAACAAATCTCACATCGCTTACTTTGAAAATTTGATTCCAAAGGAAAAGATATTTTTCATCCCAATATCCTTGCAAATCTTCGACAGTTTGGTTTTCTGGAGATGGAGAGGCTCATAACGACTGTCGTCAGGCTACCACATCACCGCTCACATCGTCATGATCATTCGTCTGCTATTGGAATGCGACGTGGGGCCATAAAAACCAGACTGTCGAAAATTTGCAAGGACATTGGGACGAAAAATATCGTTCCTTTGAAATCTACGCATTATTAGTATTAGCTTTACGGTTTTTGTACAAGTTTCATTCATTTTAAGAGTTTATGCGAGTGCAGCACATATTTACCAGTAGATGCATTCGTGAAATATTGCAAGTCCAACAACTATGTCTCTTTACTACTGAGCACCTTTCCGAACTCACCTCACAGCGCATCAGCCAATTACATCAAAGCCAACCGTTTTGTCTCATGCTGTCACCAAAATGGCGACCATTGTCACTATAGAAGTGTACTGAGAATATATTTTCACCATCTTACGCTCACCGTTACAGATGCGTTGTCAAGAGCGTTGCTTAGTAGTTTTTATTTTTTAAGTTAAATACCAAACGATAAATATGTTAATTACCTACAGCCGAGCGACTTGGTACTCTCTTAGCTTATCAGGGGACGCTGTGTAATAATTAGCAGTAATAGCCCTAGAACTTAAGTCAGTAATACGGCTTCTGGTTTTGCCCGAAGCCGTATTATTAACCAAGAGCTAGAGGGCTGTTTTATTGAAGTATATTCCAATTCAAAATAAATAATAGCAAAGAACTAAATATTCTTTGTGTTTATTAATATCTATGACGTAATGCTACGTTTTATTAGCTTACCAGTTTATCAGTTCATAAAATTATTTGTATCCAACGAGAAGTTATAGGCGGTGCAGCGTCGGCGACTTCCTCCCGTTAAACGTGCCGCATCAACCACGCATTGCTAAAATCTGTCTAGAGATGGCTCTGCGTGTATGCCTGTACCAATTTTTGATCGTTTGCTAAAATTACCATGAGATCGAAAATCTAAAAACTAATGCGGTAAAAATTTAAATTGTTTATGCCAATATATCGCTGAAGCAAAATTATAAGATACTAGCCTACAAAATTATAAAGTGTGATGTTAAAATACGAAAATCATAATGAATATGTTGACTTCTCTGGCTGCTATAGTATATTATACGAGTCAAAATTCCCAGTCATTAACTAGCAGTTGGCATCTGTTTTAAGCTTAGCTCGGCAAGTTACGCATGCGTATAACGAAAAGGTGCCAGGGTAAAATCTCCCCATTGTACCTCAGTGGTATTATCAGGTGATGGTAATCCCCCCCCCCCCCCCCATTGATTACATCCCGCTCCTCTACCTTCCACCATGATAGCAAGCGGGATATACTCTCCTCCCGCAATTGGTATTATCTTTGCATAAATAATCATAGCGAAGAACAAGTTCAGGTCTACCATATTAGTAGGTGGGTTCATTGGAAAAACATCTTCCTGGAGTTGGTGAATCTGATGCTTTATTGGTGACGTCGCGCTGAAAAATTCCAAAAATGTACCATGCATTTAGGAAGTGCTTTGGTGAGCCGTGGTGATCACGTTGAGCTTTCATGTGAGTTTACATACGCACTCACTATTAATTGTGTAATTAGCTGCTGTAAATGTCTCCAATTAAAATGTTAGAATTTTACTCATTTCAAATGGCAGAATTTTCGTGACTGGCAAAGAGGTTTAATAAAAATTCAAAGATGCAAGTAGGGCCAGTAAAATAATGTTGGTAGTGCTAATAAATACTAACCGGCTCTGTGAAATTTTCCCAAAATACAGCAAGGGTGCAGACAACAACAAAAGGTGCTGCAAAGGTGCTGATAAGCTTGTGGGTGTAATCCAAAAGCTCGCCGTGTGGTAGCATCTCAAAGAAAGGGACCGTGGCCGCACAAACGAGCATTAGCATGAGCGAAAATAATCTGCAAATGGAATGGTGGTCCAAGTTTAGTACACGTGCGACTGCTTGATAACCATCAACATTGTCGTACTCGGCCGCATGAGATATCACTTCAAATATTAGACAAAACATGTTCCTGTCTGAAACTTGTCTTCTGCCCAAGAAATATGAGCCAAAGCCACTTAATATTTATTACAACAACAATGCGATGGAACAACAGAACATGGCTACAGTACCTGCCAGGGCGTACTCCTAGCAAAATGTTGACCGTCTAATAGTCGCTTCACAGTTATAGTATAGAGGCCGCCATTGGTAGCAACTAGCAGGGCTACACACAGGCATTTTGTATGGATTTGCAATGGTGCATGATGGGGTGCGAGGTCAGATGTGAAATTATTTTTGTGAAGACCGCTAAAAATTAATTAAAAGGCTATTCCTTCCAGCGCCATTTTTCTCAATCCACCACATCAAGTTCGGCCCCAAAGGTCTATTTCCTCACCCTTAGTCAATCCCTTGGGAAATCTGATTTAAAATGTGGCGTCTACGAGATTTTCTGCTGAATAATAATTAACTACATTTACTGTATCATACACGTATGAGCCTTTGCGTGCTTACAATAACCATGACGTTTCATCTGCGTGTGGTCATAATTACCACGAGCTCAAAAATATAAAAGACTAATGCGGTAAAATTAAAATTAATTATCCCAATAGATCGCCAAAGCAAAATTATAAGACAGTGGACAGCAACTGTTGTCTTGAATTTCACTCGAGACGTGGGGTCAGCCAGGTGGAAACGGGTTCAGTCTTGACTCATCACTCAAAACGTGGGTTTTAGCCATGAATGAGATGAGCGTCCGGGTTGATAGTTGTAGTCGAGACTAACCGTCCGAGACAGAGTCTGCATCCGTGGTGTGAATTCACGTTGGTAGGTTAAGTGAAAGCGGGTTTGGGGTTGTCGGGGCCGGGGGCGCATTCGCGAGAGGACGACGCGAAGCTGCCTGCGGCAAGGCGGTCTTTCGTTTCTTGGCAGTACTGGGCGATGAAAGGGGGCCACGCTTGTGGCTTTCATGACTCGTGGTGGACGCAACCCAATCCCAGGTGCGGGCGAAGATGAGCATGATGGAGGAGGCATCGGGTTATCTTTCGTTTTCTCATGTATAGCCTGTAGGACGATGAGGTGAACTTTGCTGCGGGAAACGCTGTGGTTTTTGCGGGAGGAATATGAGGACAGGTCCAGTGGAGAGTTGGGGGCTGGAAGCGGCCCAGATGCGGCGGAAGCTCGGTGAAGGTTCTCCTTTGCATCGCAGTAGTTTTCCTTATCCAGAATGAGATCTTGACGGAGTGATGAAAGATCCAACGGCATTGCAGGAGGAGTCCATTGGCCGGCTTGTAGCGGCGACTCGTTAGGAACAGTTCTTCGATGAAAGGAGCGTCGATGAACGTAGCGGGAAGGATCGGGACGCCGGTGGCGAGGTCTAGGGCAGAGACCCAGCGTTGACCGAGGGTGAAAGGACGAGCAAGAGCACGAGGGCGGGTGGCGGATGAAGCAGAAGCTTCGGAAGCGACGGCCATCTTTGGTAAATCCAAATTCCGACGAAAGGCAGGAGCGAGGTGATGTGTAGGCACCTTTGGAGAAAAATGAATGCTGAAAGCATCTGCGCTCTCGCTTTTATAAGTGGGGCATGCAAGCAAGCGGCAGAGCAGACGAAGAAACCTCCAGGGGAACATTCCATTGGGGACAATGTAAATGTAAATTAACAGGTTAAGATGTTTTGACAAATAAGAAAGCTAATTCCAAAAAAAAAAACGACTTGTAGAGTTAGAGAACTAAGAGTACTAGTGGGGAGAGGGAGTTGTTTTAACTTCTCTGTCGCAGCAGGCATTGGTTCGTTGATGGGCGGAGCTTCTTTGAAAGGCAGGACCCATCAGCTCGCATCAGGGCATTAGATGTTAGCCAACCATGGCCCTCCTTTGTTTATGTAATTTAAAATGAACATCCTATGGCATGAATTGACTTACAGTTCGAATAAGAAGGTGGGAAGTTTAAAACGGTTGTTCATTCTCCGTTCGAAAACTAAGGATAATAGGTGGAAAACAAGTGCTTCTAAACCAGCTTCACCTAACTTCCCAATGGCTTCTAGTCCATTTCCGAGTCCATCTTCCGATTTACAGCCAGCACCCACCTAACCTACTTCTGGTCATCTACCATGGGATCCAGTGTACAGATTGGAAGGTGATGTTGTCAAGGATTATCTGCTTAATATGAAACCCACAATGGCTACTAAAAAGACTGTCACTGTCGTCCAAACCAATGCCATGACGACATTAGTTTTATCTCGCTGAAAAGAACATCTGAGATTTTCACGACCCGCCAGCTTTCACGACCCGCAATATACGGAATCCCAGAAGAGTTTGATCCTCTAGGTGAAGAGGGGATTTTTATAACAGTTCGGCGGTTTAAATCTGACCTTAACGAGTGTGTGCGTTTATTCTTAGCAGTACAAATCGAACCACCCAAGGAACTCTCATGAAATACTCCCAAAGGACCCCCAGCGCCTCCTATACCCCGAGTTTATTTCCTTACTATTTATATCACAATTTTTTTTTTAATTATTTCTGTTATATTTAAGATGAGTATTAAAAAATTACTATTATAACAGAAGGGAGGGGGTGGATTTCGTCCGAGGGTATTGTTTTCAAATGTTAGCCAAGCTCCTGTCCACTTATGATGTAACAGGTAAGGCTAATAACATCACTGACGTCACTAGCTTCACCACGTGACCAGCCTGGAAGTCCCGCGTATACACCCCGTGCTAATGACACCCCTCCCACTCCCTCTTTTGAGTGAGAGCGCACCTGAAACCCCCCACCTTTGCCTCAAAGGCCGTACTCACTACCGATGTGGAAGCTAGGAAGGATGTGTGCATCTCAAGCCAAGACCGACAGAAGTAGAAATTACGTGTTTTGCCTCCCGGATCCACGCCCGTTACCACTCAAGACGGACAGTTAATGCCTACTGTATTAGAACTAGTTTAAAAAAAAAATAAGACAATGGCCTGAAGCCAGGAAGCTAAATCTACAGCTTGTCTCTCAGATGGCCTTGTGACAAGTGGTTGAATACAAAGCAAGAGTTATGGATACTCCCATGTCCTACGGCAAGAGTAACACACATTCAAAATGCGCTGACATAATCAGTGGCTTTTCAGTACACAAGTTCTTATTTTACACTTTTACCTTCCTATCCTGTCCAGCTCTTTGTCACTTGCGTACGGTCGAAAACGAGGCCAGATATCAATCTTGAAAGTAACATTTATGTTCCTAAATGCACCAGTCATTGACGTAATCATGGCAGAAAGAACAACCATTACCATGAAACCTTTTAGTCCTACGAGGAAAATAAAGTTGCCATTATGGTTAACCCCTTCATTTACCCACGCAAATACACAATAAAGAACGAAAAGAGAATTTAGTGACTCGCCAATAATTGTGCCAGTTTCTTCTAAACTAGCAAATTTTCGATAGTTTTACTAACCACCTTCATCAAGCATGAGCTACGAGACACATGCACAAACTTTAAAAACTATCAAACTACTTCAAGATATCAAAAATTTGCTAGTTTAGAAGAAACTGGAATGCTTTTGGTAAGTCACTATGATGGGCAGCCAAAGTAAAAAAAAAAAACATAGTGTCAGTCGAAGTTTCGACCGGAAAATCAGTATTTAGTAAAACAAAATTTCACGAGGATTAACAGGGATCATGACGGCAGTGAGCAAAGCACAGCCGAATGGTCAGGGCCGTGGTTTCCGAGCCAAGATGATGTTAGATCGAATCGCATTGCTAATTTGTGTAAACATGGCAGTCTAAAAAATGACTGTTCTGAAGTCCATCCTGGCAAGGGGTAAAAAGCAAAATAAAAAAAGTTATTTCTTGGCAACTTTTTTCTTTTGCCTTTTACGCCTGCCCACGGTGTAGTTTGGAGTGGTCGTTTCTTAGATTCCCACGTGTCTTCATCATGTGAAGTGAACCCCCAAAACGCAAACTTTTTCTCGCTCAGTCCGACTGCGCCACCACACAACGCAGTACTTTCTTTGTTCAACTACATAAATTAAAAAAAAATTATTTATAGTAAAACGACAGGGGGAAGGGAATTATTTGGCTTCCCAAAAATATGAGGATTTTTCCCATTAACACGATCCCAAACTTATCTTCAACCAAAACAGTTGGCTTTGAATAGAGGAATTGAAAAAAGGCAGTGGACAGCAAATTTGGATTTGTTGGAGGAAAAAATGATGCCACTTTATACGTTTCAAATTAATTCACTACTGTTGCAGTTGTAAAAATTAGAGATGGAGAAGATCCTTACTGCATCCCTTATACAAGTGTTAGGCACTCTACACACCAAACACGAAAGGAAGGTGGGCTTCCCTGTATGTTGTCCCAAAAAGTGTCAAGTTACCAGGCGACTAAGTGGCTGGCCGAATTGCATTAGGGGATGATCCCGCCTTTTCCCATCACACAGAATTGTCGATCGAAGTGCATTGAGGGTTTAGCACCAATCCATGATGTCCCATCACTCAAGTTATCTATAAGACCAACTATTAACCTTTCTTTATCTTGCCACTAACTGACACTACTAATGGACCTTCATCAAGCTACTAGCTAATGCCACTGGCTTCTGCCCCAGCATCCAGATCTCGCGACCTGGCCCAACGTAGAGAAATTAAACACTCCCAATACTAAAATTTCATGGAAAGAAACAAATTATTCAAAGGGAGACCAAGTGATTAACAATGTCTGCCGAGACGAAAAGCAAAATTCAAGATGGTCTCCGAGATTCAAGATGGCTGCCAAGATTCAAAATTGCCGCCGAGAAACAAGATGGCTGCCAAGTGACTCAGCGATCGATCACGTCATCACGTAACAGTGGTCGAGTCATTCTTATCCAATCGGGCGGTGAGTCATCTCATCAAGGATGACATCATGCTTATAGTTGCTTGGACATGTGGTCTTCTCTACACACTATACATAGAAAAAAGGGAAATGGGAGAATTTACGTCTTTTTAACTGCTAATGTTAGCTTGGGACAGAGGTCCAGTTTTGCTAGGAAATATCTAGGATCTTTTACATACCACAATCAACATGAGCATGAGTGAATTATGGGGCGTTTTCTCCCCAAATGCACGGTGTGGGCCGATTCAGACTGGACCTTGGTACCTCTGGATATGAAACAGTCGTGCTAACCTTTCCGCATTTCTAACCCTACTCCCTAGGCAGCCAAATACAAAGCAAGAAGGCACGCAATAAACGTATACCTCGTTCAGAGTGCAGGGTTTTAATTCAGAATCGAATTCCGATTTAAGAGAAATGCAAGTCGAATCCGGATTAGTTTGGAACGCAAGAGGAAAAGCACAACGAAAAGGGATTAAGTGGTAATTTTATAACCGATCACCAGAACACGCCATTGTTGTTTAATTAAAAAATTCGTGCTTGGACCAACACTCACACGGTGGCACCACCAGACCATAAATCGTTTAATCGATGTGCGGCAGTCATATAAACTCCCCTTGAAAATTGGTGCAGACATCCTTTGTTTATGTGATATGCACTTGAGTAAACAGTAAACGAAACACGATTATCACCGGGTGATGGAATGTGGGGTAATTCGGAATTCGACCCACATTTTCATCTGGACACACACTCAAGTGAAGTGAAGCGAAGCGTGTTCCATCTGCCTACCAATAAGGATTCATTTAACTAGGATATGATCCACTTCACTTCGGATGTTTCCACCCGTTCGGATTCTTTTACCATTTCATCTGCATATACACATATTAAAGATGTGCTCTGAATGGGGTATAATAGTAAAAGTAGTGGGGATATGGAGTGAAAAGTCTCTTACGATGTAGGTCATAGGTGAGGTTACTGAGGAAAAGGACCTGGGTGTGTGGGTCACTAACAACCTAAGTGTGTCCAAGCAATGTGCTACAGCGGCTGCCAGTGCCTTCAGACAGATTGGACTCCTCTCGAGACACTTAACCAAATTGGATGCCAACTCGTTTAAACTGCTATACAAAGGGCTCACCTGAAGTTTGCCAATACGGCGTGGCTTCCCTGGCTACAGAAAGACATTAATCTTCTTCAAAGGGTTCAACGGCGGGCAACTAAAAGGCTTACTAAATTGAACTTTTTGAGCTATGAACAGCGTTGTGCTTCTTTTGGGCTTACAACTCTCGCTGATCGAAGGCGACGGGGTGCAATCATTGAGACTTATAAAATGTTCCTTAAGGGAGAAGAGCAATTCTTTAAGCGCTCGACGATAAATCGTACCAGAGGCCACTCTTTTAAACTGGAAAAACCAACTGTTCGACTTGATATAAGAAAAAACTTTTACTCGGTTGCAGTTATAAATGATTGGAACTTGTTATATCCGCCTGGGCAGTTTTCTTTCGTCAGATGCAAAACTGTATTTCCCTTCCCTACAACTTGCATAGTTTGTTTATTTGCGACTTCGACAGCTGAGTGTTTATTTACTAAATTCAGAAGCTTGTCTTTATTTGAGGACATGTGTTCAGTCGCTGCGCTGTCCAGATACCAGGCTGTAGCTACAGTACTTTCGCCGTCTGCGGTACGTAGTGCAATGTCAGGTGGGCTAACAACTTTCAAGGCTTTAGCTACCATATCTTCGTCGCTGGTTTTTCTTGGATTGACCTTGGTCCTCTCTTCATGGTCGCCATCGTCGCTGTCCTTTTCTGGGCAATTTTTGGCAATATGACCTAATTTTGAACAACAATAGCATTTGACGTAACGTTTGCCACTCTTCTCGGATTGCTTCTTTCCGCAAGGCTTGTCATGACCTTCATTTTGCTTTTTGTTGGTTTGATTTTGCTTCGTTTTGGTGAATAGGGCCTTATTTTCTTCTTCAGGCTCTTCTTTTGGCCTACCACCTTTAGTTTGTCGTTTTTCTTCCAGCAGTAGTTTGGCTTTCACAATTTTAGTCGACAAATTGCTTTCCTGATACTCCAAGTTTAATATCAGTGCTTCGTAGCTTTTGGGTAAACCCATTAGCATGACAAGTGCAATTTCTTTGTCTGTAAAATCGTAACTACAGGCTGCTAATTTACGGTGTACTTCCATTATACGACCTAAGTATGATGTCATCTTCAAACCGTTTTTCATGTTTATTGAGAAAAATTCTCTCATAAGCTGAATAATATGGAGCAGTACGTATTTGGTATGAATTTCGGCTAAATTCTCCCAAGCTTCTTTAGCGCGCACGCAATCGCCGATATCGTCAAGATAGCTATCTTCTACGACTAGGAAAAGAAAAGTCAGCGCTTTGTCGTTTGCTTTTCGCTCGCTGTCAGACATAGCGGCACCATATCCTGGATCAACGGCTTCCCAAACGCCTATTTGCACTAGTGCAGCTCTAGCTCTTATCGACCATGCATGGCAATTTTCTGCATTTAATTTCGGTATTTTGAAATCATCAGAGCTTCCTACGGATGCCATATTTTCGTCCTTGGCTTACGGAAAACACAAGTTCAGAAAGTTTTTGATCACCGTTATTTTTACGTTCTTCGTTTCAGCCGCGAATTTCGTAAAAAATCTTCGTTCAAACGATTGATAACGTCATCACTTTCTGTTGGCTTCTTTTTTCCACAGATCATTTAAAGAGTTCTTTTATGGTACTCCGTCTAAAAACCAAAAGTTCTTTAAAATGCTTTGTTTGCGAGTCGGCTTTACTCACTGCGTGGAATCTTCGTTAGCGAGTCGACTTTACTTACTGCGTAGTAGCGGCGTGGTCGCGCCTATTTCTTCGGCGCCATTTTCTTCGTTTCGAACGATCGATCGGCCGTCTGCCAGACCGTTGAATTTTTCGCTAGCAAAAATGACTTCCAAAAGCGCAGTGGAAGCGTGCTGGGCCCATAACCTGCTGTTCTTAAAATAACAACAGAACTCACTTGATGAAACAATGTTCAGTGGTTGCCATACTACTAACACTTTGAAACGACGTCTGGACAATACCGTCTTCAAGATTTAATGCCTTGTGGGCTTTCCAGCAACAAGCTTACAAGCTTTCACTGTGCAATTTGTTTTTTTATTATTATTATTTACTGAATTTGAATTTGAAATTGAATGGAAATTTGACTGGAAGCCTACTGGCTTATGATGTCGAGTATTCCCTAATCAAATAGCCAATTTTTGCAGTCGTAGGGTGGTATGAGAGAAGGTAACACAATATCAAGATTTTTTTTAATGTGAGCACAGAAGGGGCTTTCACAACTTCCGCCGGTAGCTTATTCCATAGGTTGCACACTCTGAAAGTAAATGACTCTTGTCGTAACGATATCCGGCAACGTTGTTTCACAACCTTAGCTCCATGGTTTCTAGTCCTAAGATCATCAGTGACAACGACCAAGATTTCTCAAGTGGGTTATTAAGAGTTAATAGTCTTGTACGCAAAGATCTCCGCGAGAACGTCGATAAGCCAGCGTGGGAAGTGTGAGTTGTTGTAGACGTTCACTGTACGGCAGACTGGATAAACCAATGACTCTCTTTGTTGCTCGTCTCTGGAATCTTCCCACTTTGTCCTTGTTGCGTTCCAGTATGATCCACCACGAACCATTTCTACTTTTGTGGAAAAGGTACGTTAAAAATTACGCCGTGTAGGGTGTGTGTAGTCTGTGAAAAATATCCCTTATGCTGTGAATAGTCCTAGTATGAGTCAGTTCGCAAGAACTAGCGTTTAAGCACACTTAAAACGAGGAAGGTATTTTGTTTTTCGAGCCAAGGCTGACTGGTGTAATTCTCTCCCGACTATGCCAGTTATCGCCGGAACCAGGAAGATATAGCCTCTTAGCATTGCGTTGGTAGAATAAGATTTTGGCAATGGAAAATCAACTGGCTGGAGGCCAGGAGCTGAATCCTGCTGAAACCTCCCTAACTGCCTTGTGCAAATGGTGTAATACAAAGTGAGTGTTTACAACATGGAACTCCCACATCGGCATTTATTCGCTCCGGATTTTATCTAAGAAAAAATATATATTTCGATATCTGCAGCCAGTACTGAATAAATATCGGTAAGGATTGGGAAAATATGAAATGAATAATCTGATACTGCCCTTAACAATAATAACCTTTTTACACTGGTGATAAAGCCTGGACCATTCCACACTGGACCCTAACTGGACATAGCTGTTTTCAGGTACTAGTCGAATTGCTTTAGACTCCAACCGCGTGTTGTAATGTGGAAAGTGTTGGCATGGAGGCCCACACTTTAGGGAAAAGTTTTGACGCTGTGAGCGCTGACATACAATAAGGAGAGAGGGGCATGGGAGGGGAACAACGGCAGCACCGAGAAAGTGCTGGTGAGAGAAAAACGAACTAAAGGCCGGACCTTCACAAAGAAATTGGGTTCCAACACGAAATGGAACCAGAATAATACTGTAATACATTAAAATAGTGTTCAAATGGTGGTGGTCCTTGTCCATACCTACGTTTTATCTATAAAAGTTGATAATAGGTTCATTGGTTTGATCTCTAGGTATGAGCAACATATTCCCAATAAGAATGGTCTGGTTTGGGGGTCTGGTTTTCCCATCGATTGGGCATACGATGGGGCCCAAACACAATTTTAAATCCGCACCATAAATTGTTGCAGTTCTACTCAAACATTTAAAAAATCATACGCTTTCGGATCCAAATTAATTGTGGTGGTTTTTTCTAACTAGGTCGGTCGTGGTATTAGAGCCGGCATTCGCTTAGTTTGGAGACGAGGACCCTGACCACTGAGCTGTTGCTGCTCACTTTGCACGGAGTCCCCGGGCCCCCTTACAAAGCTTATGGCATGCCTGGCACCTACTTTTTCCTCCATCATGTAGCCGTGCCCGTTTGGGCATGCCAGGCCTGAGAGGTCTAAGGCTGTATTCACTTACCATAGACCCATTTGAGATGATGAATAGGGAACACCATTGTGTTTTGTGGGAGGGAAGGCCGGAAAGATGCCTTTTGTAAGATTTTGTTTCACTGTGCTTTCCCGTATCAGCACCAGTGAAAGAACTAAAAACAAAAGCGCCAGCCTCCTCCAACTTACTTACCTCGGCAAACATTATTCTATGATTGGATTTGCTTACCATGAGGTAACAATTCAGTAACAAGAGCTGCATATGCCAAATCACTGCAACCATGTATGTTGTTGCAGAATTCCATACATGCTTTTGGACCTGCACAAGCGATCTCATCTGTTAAGGAGAAAATTATAAAATAAACAAGTTATTTTATTATTAGCTGAAAAAAAAAAAGAAAAGAAAAAAGAATCATAGCCATGTGTCTCGACACATAAATCGACACCAAAGGCACGTGTTTCACGTCTTTCAGTTAACGACTAGTTTACTGATGGGCAAATTTAATTAGCAGTACCGACCGTCGTCTTTATGATGCCCTTTTTTTTTCTTGGAGCTGTTTGCTACTTATTATTATTATTATTTTTTTCTTATTTTACGGATTGTTTGACATGTCCACAGAAGGTGACCTAATTCTCTGGCACGGCATAGGCATTTCAATGCATACTCATCATGCTCGTTTAAATGGTAATTACATCCATTTTGACATGCACGTTTTATTTTTGGATCACTTAAACAATAACTAAACCAAAGAATTGCTGTAGGAATACGTTAAGTACGTCCGATACAACAATTTCATTATTGCATCACCAAAACACGTAATGGGAACCGCCCTAGTTTAGCGCGGAACAACCGAAATTAATTCCAACAGATGGCGCTACGCTGTTTCGATGCGGAAGTGCCGACGCAAGTGCAACGGGAGCCCACCGAGATATCTCTGTTGGCTGTGAGTAGCTCAGTGTCTGACAGCCTTAGCTGGCCAGTAATGTCGTGCTGTACGCTTACCAGTCATTTAAAAAAAAAAAGAGGGTCGTAACATGGATTTGTCTTCGACTCTTCTCGATCCAAATAACTTTATTTGAGAATGAAAATTTTTTTCGTGCACGTTTACTCGCAGCAGACGCATTCAGCTTGTGTTCGGATGCAGTTCCGACACATGCACCAATTCGGGCGGCCAATACCTATCGGTAACGCCCTCTTGCGAACTAGAAAAAAAAAAATCTTCATTCTCCAATGAAGTTATTTGGCTTGAGCAGACAAACCCATGTTACGACCCCCGCTTACTAGCCAGCTAAGACTGTCGACGCTTGAGCTACTCACAGCCAACAGAGCTATCTCAGTGGGCTTCCGTCGTACTTCCTTCGGCACTTACACATCGAAACGGCATAGCGCCATCTGTCGGTATTAATTTCGGCTATTCCGCGCGAAACAATGGCTGTTCCCATTACGTGTTTTGGTGATGCAATAATGAAATTGTTGTATCGGACATATGTAATGTATTCCTACCGCAATTCTTGAGTTTAGTTATTGTTTAAGTGATTCAAAAGTAAAACATTCATGTCAAAATGAATGTAATTGCCTTTTAATTGTAAAAATGCTTAACTATGCCTACATGTTTTTATGAATTTATACGTACGTTTGCTTTTATTAGCTTATAATGTACATATATTTTTAATCTCACCATCTTTGATGTCCAGAATCTAATCAAATTTTGCATTTCCAATGTTTTTGATAAGATTTGATTGCTTGTTGTTAGCTATTATTGCATCTTTCTTTTTCAGTAGGCTAAGTTTTTCTGCTCAGTAAGGCGATTATGTTTTTTATTTTACCTTAATGGCTTACAAAAGTAGAATATCTAACTACGGTGTATACCCGTTTCAAATCCAGTGTAGCTGAAAACTTTCCCTAGTTTCGCCGAAAAGTAAGCCGATTAAAATTCGGTGAAAGAGAAATTCCCACTTCACCAAATCCCATTTCACCGAATCAGAATATTCTTTAAAATTTAACGTTGTAGAGGCTAAAGATACATATCCAATTAGAAGGAATTCGTGGTTAGTTATGGCTTTTGACGTTATATTTTTAGCCGCAGAGAGACTTCGAGCGAGGCATGCAATTTGGAAAAAATACGGCTATACACCGTAACTACAATGTTAATGAACCACTTAATCAGTCTTGTTCACAAGGCTCAATTTATTACTCGTACTTTTGTTGCACCAATATGTTCAACCAAGTTTTAGCAGTGCTGATCAAGTTAATTAAAAGCTTGCATCCCGATGGTCGCTAAATTAATGTCACCTTCAGTAAATTCCCGGTCAAGTCTTGGTAATTCCTGCATCTTAGTAATTCCTATTAATTTTTCGTAATTCCTCCATGACACACAAGAATTCTTCTTAACCGCCCGTAACTCCCGATAGTTCCTATTCATCCTCACAATTCCTTCATAATAACTGGTAATTCTTAAGTCTCGGTAATTTTCCTATCAGTTCCTGGTGACCAGTTGGTAATTACACTTTAATTACTAGTACTTCTTAATTCTCAGAATTTCAGGTAATTTTTGTTCAATTCCTGGTAATTTGTAACAATTTATCGAAATTCGAAGACAATTCCTAGTAATGCTCCTTAACTCTCAGCAAATTTCAGTTGATAATCAGTTAATTTCTATTAATTCCTATTAATTAATTTACAATTCCTATTAATTCTTCTCAATTGTCTCGGTAAATTCTTTTTAATTCCGAGTCAATATCAGGAAATTCTTCGATCATTCCAAGCAAATTTTACTTAAACTTCAAATTCCAGATAATTCAACCCGGGCAATCCCTGATAATTCTTATTAATTTCTATTTGTCAGTCTGTTATTCACACTTTTAGGCGAGCACGGTAAAAATGAACGTCGCCAATTGTTGATTGTCATCCACCGTAAGTTGGCCACATCCCTTAAGTAACTGTATAGACGCCAACTGGTTCTCAGGGGTAGTACAAACAAAACTGATGTGGGCATGCTGTTTTTTTTATTTTAATTCAAGTTTTTTCAGATGCGGGTGATGGTTTTTAAAAATTTGTTTAACAAAGAAAAAAGATATTGTTCCCCAGTACATTATTTATGCTTTATGCCAGGTTCAGCAACGTTTAAATGTTGCAAATTGGGTACAATAGCCCGTTTTAGTTGAGACACACACATCTGAGCGGCTCTTAAATTTGTTTCACGGTGATCATGTGAAACGACTTCGGGCTGAAAAGGTCACTGGATCCAGGAAGTGTTTGGTGAAGAAAGCACTGACGAGACATCGGACATTTTTGTTCAACTCAAGCTTAAAAAGTCCCACGCACCAAGCAAAAACACATGCACCTGCTAGAGAACAATTTAAAGGGCAATTACATCCATTTTGACATGCATGCTTTACTTTTGGATCACTTGCACAATAACTAAACACAAGAACTGCGGTAAGCATACGTTATGTACGGCCGATACAACAATTTAATTATTGCATCACCAAAACATGATATGGAGACCGCCATTGTTTTGCTGGAACGCGCAGAAATTAATGCCAACAGATGTCACTTTTCGATTTTGACTCGCAGCCGATTGAGATAGCTCTATTGGCTGTGAGAGCTCAAGCGTCCTATGGCCTTAGTTGGCCACGACAACTGTCGGCCATTTAAGGCCGTCAGACGCTCGAGCTCTTACATCTAATAGAGCTATCTCAATCGGCTGCGAGTCGAAATCGAAGAGTGACATCAGTCGGCATTAATTTCTGCGCATTCCAGCAAAACAATGGCGGTCTCCATGTCGTGGTTTGGAGATGCAAAAATTAAATTGTTGTATCGGACAGACGTAACGTATTCTTACCGCAATTCTTGTGTTTAGTTATTGTGTAAATGATCCAAAAGTAAAGCATGCATGTCAAAATGGATGTATTTGCCCTTTAATTAAATTTTAGCATCCTAAGGCGGAGTTCATTAACTTATCAGAGAAATAAATGTAAAAATTATTTAATTTCCCATTAATTCTTGATTTTAGTAAGGCTTACCAGGAAACAAAACTCGGGCAATCATTCCTGGTATTACTAAAAAATGAAGTGATGTTAGCTTCAAGAACCCAATTACAATACATGCAGCTTTGGCATGTGTCCAGTTTTTACTAGCTAGCACTCTTTCCACCATTATCTGAAAAATTATATAACATTAAAAAAATTATAACCACTAAATTAGAGGTTTTAAAAAATTATAACCAGTAAATAATAGGTTTAAAAACGTTTTAACCAGTAAATTATACTTTAAAAAAAATTATGATCATTACATGTTGACATACAGAGCACGAGATTATTTCTGGGAAGGGGAAGGGCCATTTTTCCGAGGTGTAGGAATATTGTTGATCCTCCGTGCTCTCCCTCCTCAACTCCTTCCCCCTCCCTCACTTACGTTTTTCGTTCCCCTCACCTCCTTCCTTCCTCCCCCTCCGTTTTAATATTAGCATTGAATCCTGGACAATTTTCTTCCAGGATGTTTCAGTTTTATTCTTATCGATGATGTGCTGCAAGGTTCTTGTGAACCTGTATTGTTAATCCTCAAAACTATTGCATTCTTTTGTTTTTTGTACAACACATTATTCAATGTGAAATCCACGAATAGTTATTACAATTATCGCTCACCCAAAACGGTTTCTAACAACAGGTTTTTAACAATTGGTTTCCCCTAACAATTCTCGCTTTCGTAAGGCCGAATTAGAAACTTTAGAATTACGTGGGTCAGGGAAGACCTCATAATGATTTTTATGATTTTGCATGGGTTATTACCAAATCGATCTACCCTTTTTTGAGCAGGCATCCTTTTCGTCCACCAGAGGCCATTAGGGAATTTGTCGAGGTCAGCTAAGTAGCTTTCTCTAGAAGGTTTTGAGACTGACGAGGCAGAGACAGTCTTCTCGGAGAGCGAGTTCCAAATTGGGACCACACGCACGGCAAAGAATGATGTCTGACAGTCCAGGTTTTGGACTGTTGGGAATCATTCTTTGCCGTGCATGTTGTCCGAATTTGGAACTCGCTCCACGTCAGTCTCAATCTTCAAGAGAAAGCTACTTAGCTGTGACCTCGGCAAATTCCTTAAAAGGACTTACTAATTCTTTTTATAGCTTTCCCATAAAACGATTTCACTTTCTCTCTCTTTTCCTTTTAACGCTGGGAACAGTATTAGTTGCCTGCCCTTCCGTAATCCCAATCCCACTTTTTACTGAGCGTAAACTTTATTATTATTATATTATTCTTTTCAGTAGTTTTGGCACAAAGAAAGCCCAATGTCGAGTCAGTACCTAAGAGCTATGCTCCAATTAAATAAGCTAGTATTTAAATAGTAGCATAATACAGGCGAGTGGACAATACCTCATCGACACACCAGTACCACATCGAAAATATAGGCAGACCAAAAAGTACTCCGGGCCAGGGCATAAATTCGTTGCCCGCATGATGGAACATTTGAGTGGCATGCTTGGGAATAAAACCACAATCCTTCACAACGTACAAAGTCCTGTTGGGTTCTGCGTTAGAATATCTGGAAAATACTGTATCCACATCACCAACGGCATTGTAACCTGAAACAAATATGATGAAGAATGTGAACAAGCAGACTGATAACGTTGAGAATGGTATTTTAAATCTGGGTCGTTGGATTGGGCCTCAATACAGGGTGTCTGCCAAAACACCATATCGACAATTTGTGCACTTTTTCCTGGCTCACTGACTTTTTAGACAAAACTGCTCCCAGCTAGGAGTTCTGGAGGAAGCCAGTTTTTTTGAAAAAATAACCCTTCCTCTTCAGCATTCCCACACTACCGCTTTCCACCCACACCATAAAAGCCAGCTTTGTTCTCAAATCCACCACGAAACACGCTAAACTGTTTTCTATGACATGCAGTAAAGGTGAAAAAATGGTAAAGCCTAATTTGTAAAATGTATCTTCTTAGTTCTTACAGCTGTGAATAGGTCTTGGTATTTACTATTTAGTGTCAGAAGCACTTCTAACTGCATAATATAGTAAAAAGTAAGAGATAAAACAGCATGTTATTGTGTAATGTTCTATTCCAGTGACCATTTGACCAGAATAAACATTATCATCTAGGATGGCATAAGGGCAAACAATTGTATAAAACACTAATCAAGTATAAAATAGGTATGCTAAATAATAAGCAAACATCCAATTATACTGGGCCTTTAATCAACACTCCGCTGTACAGAATATTGACCCCCACATATGGCCAATTAAATCAATCACAGATTTGTTATGATTTGATTGTATGATTACAATTATCGGCAATGAGTCGAACGAATGGCATTACGGATTAAGTCGAGCGGTAAACCTAATCATTATGATATTCTCTATATTAATTAGGGAAATCTCGGGTTAATTTAGTAGCGTACGGATTGGTACTAGTTAAGCATAAACACTATTAGCTATTGCTAATGAATCAGAATACTTAGCTCTATAATAGAAGCTTGAGTGCGGCCATGGGCCCACGGCTCCGGCTAGGCGGCGATGTCTCGTCGCTAACCCGGCACGGCAATCTGCCTGGCGTACTTCTGGATAGCGGCCTTCGGAATTTGACTGGCGTGAACTAGTTAACAACTTGTTGAGCGGCTGGTGATCGGATGATATCACGCATTCCGAGGTTCGGTTTAAATACTGTGACGTTATCGGCCATGATCGATCCATTGTAGTATTGATTTATTATTGAAATGCTAAATATAGTAACATTTGGACAGCTTGGGCCCTTATCGTCAATTAGGACCTCTCCGCCTGTCAATCATTCCATTGTTGCATTCGGGTTCATTAATTGTTCCACGTATGCGGTGCTTTGAAGGTATATGCCGCCATCCCGTGTGGGAGGGATTTATTGTTATTCCACGTAGTGATCGATCATGAGCGACGATCTTATCGTAATTAAATCTACTTCTAGAAAGTCATTTAGGTTCTACGAAACTGTCGTAAATAATGTCAGCTGGTACAGTAATGCCATCCTTTAAACTCTAACAATAGGTGTAATTACACTTGTTCAGTCTCAAATGATCTTGCCGCCTCTTGGTCACCTTTGAAGAGGGACTCCCAATTATAATTGCTATCTGGAGTCGTTTTGATCTATCCGAATAAATACTCGGCTCATGCATTTAATAAATGTATGATATTATGCAATATGCATCCAATTAATTAATTGTATTGTTTCTGTTATGAATATTAATTAAGCCATTATAAGCCAGATCGCTAAAGCTAAAGCAATAAACTGCGAGTGGGAGAGGGGGAAGCTAAACGGAGAATGTCCGTGTGTGTGGCAGTGCATTTGTTAGCCCTGCTCTTTAGAAAATTGGGAGGCTGGGGTTGGGGAAAAAAAATAGTTGTTTAAGTAAGTGAAGTTTTAAAAACATAGTTGGCAGTTAAAATGGCAGTTTTAGCAGCAGACGCACATTATGGGTGAAAGTTTGTTGTCAACCCAAACACCAAGATTTCTGACAGTTTCCTTAGAAGAAATATGTAGGTCATTTAAGATGCAAGAAAAGTGCTTGTTATTGAGTCAGATATGAAGGACAACAGTTTTAGAAATGTTGAAAGACATACGATTTTCGTGGGCCCACTGTGTATCAGAGTTAAGGTCTGCTTCCAGTTCAAGGTAATCGGTAATAAGATTGGACATTGCGGTAAATTTTAAGACCATTGGCAAAAAGGAGACAGAGACTGTGGCAATGGCATGGAGGAAGATAGTTAATAAAAATGTTAAAAGAGTAGGACCAAGAAGAAAGCTTTGGGGGACTCCAGAAGGAGCAGGAGACCAACCGGAAGAGGACCCACGAACAGAGACTTTGAAGCGGTGGTCACACATAGGTTTAAAGCCAGGAAAGAAGGAATATAAAGTTTGCGGAGCTTGTTAACAAGATTTGCCTTGGGTAAATCAATGTTGGGAGTTTGAAAAAAAAATTTGTCATTTAAAGTGGCACTTATGACCAATTGAAAGTCTGCAGAATCTGGCAACATCTAGTACTATCTAGCACTTGCTTGCACCAAGAAAAGGAATGCAAAAAGGCATTTCTTTTAACGAAACTAACAAGCCACGACCTCCTTAATTACTGAGTGAAAATCTGGTATGTCCTTGTGCACTTGGGAGCAAGTTATAAAGGTAAACAATATCACTGCTGCTAGATAGCGCCAAGGTATTTTCGTTCATTTTTCAATTGGTGATAGTGCCACTTTAAATGTTTCGTCAAGAAGCCTGCTACAATTTTTTCAATAGAGGAAAGTAGAAAAATAGGACAATACGTCACCAAACTATTGCATTCTTTTGTTTTTTGTACAGCGCATTGTTCAAGTGAAATCTACGCATAGCTATTACAATTAACGCTCACCAAAATGGTTTCTAACACCAGGGTTTTTTTAACAATTGGTTTCCCCAAACAATTCTGTTCAGTAGTTTTGGTGTAAAATTTGGTGTAACGAGCCTTACCAAGACATCTGTCATGACTTATCCCTTCAGCGTGCATGCGTTAGAAACGGGTTCCGGTAAGGCTTTTACCTCGGGCGTGCTCAAAGTCCAACACCAGCCACCATCTTTGTCTGTCCGGATGTTCTGACTCCCACAAATCCATTGATCTAGTTGCATCGTAGGTGACAGCACTTCCACTCGTTGAATTAATATTTTTGTTTTGGAAAATGGCTGATGAAACATCACATTGCACGAGCAATGTCAAGTGTAGGACCAAAACTCTATTAGTCGGGCGTGTTTTCCAGTCTTGGATTGGTTTGTACAGTACTACAAAAATGAGCCCACGTTATGACGCAATTTAAGACGAATTTTTCCTGTTTTGGTTTACCAATTTATGTAACGTTTCCACATTTATAAAAATACAAAATGGTAGCCGAAAAAATGGCGGCCAAATTGGCATCCATTTTGTTCAATCTTCAAGATGTCATATTCCAAGTTTGTAAAAATCCAAGGAGGTGGCAGAAAGTGGCGACTAAAAATACTATGATCAGACTGAAAACAAACTGAACAAAAAAATATGTTTAATTAAATGTTCTCAACAACAATGTACTTACTTGCTGCCATCACAATTGTCACTCCAAGAACCATCATCATACTTTGAGTGACATCAGTCCAAATAACGTAGTAAAGGCCAGCTAAAAAATGAAAAAGGTTCTACTTAATACAAGAAGACACTAGCTAAAAGCAATTCTTGTGCTCCACTTATAAAGAACAGCAAACTCAAGCAGAACCTTCCAAATAAACCATCAATCCAAACTGTCGAAACTCGAGATTATAGGAGGCAATCTGGCACTACCAAAACACAGCCAACTCGAGAGAGAGCATTCCAAAAATGTCTGTTGAGCAGAAAGTAACGTCACATTTAGATGCGGTCGCTGGATGTATGGCGTCATCATAGCCTGGCCGTAACGTCAGCAAAGACTCATCCTTCCTGTGCGCATGCGGGAGAACCTGAACTCCAGAGAATCTAGTCAAAAAGGCACGCTCTCAAAAGTCAACCACCTCCAGGCTGTTGGCTGTATTCCTGCACAAATCCATCAGTCTCGACCAGGGATGAGACAAATCTTCCGCTCCTAACAATGCTCTGTTGAGTTTTCCGAGTTCTGATTGTATGGAAAGTAAAAAATGGCCGCCGTAACATCATGGCCATACAACTCTACAATTGGAGTTTCTTAAGACCTGTCCATTTTTCTTAGTTTCAATTTATTCTTATGGTAAATACTGCATTTTATTTTCTTAAGCACAGTGTACGTTTGTTTTTTAGTTGTGTAATTTAACTTTAGGCCAGCTGTCAGTGGCTGTCAAACTTATCGATGGACCCATTCATTTTCTTTACGAATAAAGTTATTATTATTATTATTATTTTGGCTACAATGTCAATGACGTGAAAGTTCCAAGTAAGAGGACCGTCAATGTTAAGAGCCAAGAATTCCGTATTTGCCGACTCAATTCCTGTCTTTTTAAATGACCGAATGCATTACAAGACTAAGTCAATATCTAGATTAAATGGTGAAGTCTTTATAAATCTTGAAACAAAAAAAAATTGTTATGTAGGCGGCACAAAAGGAATATTTGTCATCTTTTTGACAGTTGTGGATCCAGTGGTGGATTGGGGGTGCAGCTCCACCCCACGCTCCAAGTTGGGACATTCTGGCGCCCCCGTGGCTCTATGGCGGCTGGCTCGGTGCCTCTCTGATAATAATATAAACCCACCACGCCCACCAGTCTACATCCGCCACTGCTTTTTTAAGTTTAAAATAAATAAAAATATTTTTGATGTAATACCTCGTAGCCTATAAGAGAACAAAACTAACTTCTCGTAAACGCTGAATTTTTCAGATAGCGCTAATTTTGGCTCATCCTGAAGAATTAAAAAGTTAAATTAAAAAAATTAAAGATGGCAATGAAACATACCTGTCATAAAGAACAAAGCAGCTCCTGTTACAATAATAGCCTCGGATGAGTACCTCACAGCTGATGTTACAAACCGCAAGAAGACGGCGCCACCATACAGGTTGGTCTGTAATTTTGAACACAGTTTAGGGTCAGCCAGTGCCGGAGCAAGGCGTTTGAGCGCCTGGGGCCAGTAGCTCATTGAGCGCCCTGCTTTAACGATATGATGCAACAGATTGCAACCACCCCTCCCCCATGCCTCCTTAAATCTACCCAAAATTGAACCCATCACGGTGCCAAAGAGAATGCTAACACACTGAAAACGCACAAATTTGACATGAAGGGATGAGGAGGCATTGAGACAAAAATGTTTGTCTACAGTTGAAGGATTGCAATTTGTATTTAGTTTACAGTAGTTTTTTTTCCCAGTCAGAGAGCACATCTAACAATAACATGAATTTGGCAACAAATATTTAATTTTTGGCCTGGAATTCGGGCTTGTTCACAATAAAAATGTTAAAACATTAAAAAACATTGGCAACCGCCACAAATTGTAGACTTCATACAGCCACCATATTGGATGATTTACTAACATGGCAGCTGTGTGAAGTCCACAACTTACGGCAGGTCTCACTTTCTTTAGGTTTTAACATCTTTATTGTGACCAATTCCGAAATACTGGCCCAAAAATTAAGTATTTGCTGACAAATTCATGTTCTTGTGAGTCTAATTCTTGCCCGTCAGAGGACACTTCTATCATAAACTACTGCTACAACTCACAAATTAATTTCTCAAGACCAATTGTATTTAGGCTAGGGTTCGTCAAAAGAGCATTTACTAAAGTTCCACTTTTGTTTTTTCAATTTGGACGGGAAGAACGGCATTTTCGGCGCCCTTTCCCCTTTCGGCGCTTGCACCCCCCCCCCCCCCCCTTCGCACTGGGGTCAGCCATGTTTTAACTTGGTGAAATTAGTATTACAATTTGCGTTGCACCTCAACCGGACGATCAATCCAACAACCTCATCCAAGAATTAAAATTAATGAAACTTTTTAATGTTGAAGTTGAAGGTTTCAGGACTATAAAGGCAATCCAGAGATACGCCATCGACGAAAATTATACGAAGACATTACATATTGCAGTAAATCACGGCTGTGCGAAATTTTATTTATATTAAAAAAAATCAAATTTTGATTTAAATCGCATTGATTTAAATTTTAATCAGATATTTTTTATTGAAATCAGTATGTTTTTTACCTATGTTTTTCTGTGGTAATTTATGGATATCACTTAGGTGAATGTTCACCGAGACAATGCCTAGAAAAGAAATTTTTTTCCCCCAGATTTTGGTCTGAATCGAACAGTGAGGTCAGCTTTGATTACCATTACGTATGATACAGATTTAAATATATAGTGAGCCATAAGGTAATTAGATACTGGTATAAAGAATTGGCGTGCTTTAACTTCATGTTGGTCATGTTGATCATTCTTCAGTCAAGTAATTGCCATATGATTGCTAGACCTATGTTATTTTTTTGTTTAATAGTACTATCAGCCAAAAAGCTCAATTTTACCTGTGGGGAAGGTCAAAATTGGTTTCTATTGCCCAAGAAAAATATACACAACCTGTAAAAATTTGTTTGCATTCAGTCCCTGGATGCTCCTTACCCTGGAGAAATCAAAACTCTTGTGATGCGCCCAGCTCAGACACCCACCTGCGCATCCCTCCATAAATGGTGTTACGGCGATAGCCAGCCACTTTTCCTCCCGATGTGTCAGCCATGATGGTGACTCAAGAGGGGAGGTTGGGTGGGTATTTAAAGTTAGTATATGTTTTCCTTAGGCAATAGAAATCAATTTTGACTTTTCCCCCCAGGTAAAATTGGGCTTCTACTTGCCGGTCAGAAAATACACACTACCTGTAAATTTGCTTGTATTTAGAGTTGACCTCGTCAATACAGGTGGCGGGCATCCTGTGACAACCCTGTGAGAGAGTTGTGGTGGATTGGTTGCAGGCGTAACATTCTCTAATCACGATCGACCTAAGTGCGCAAGGCAGTCGGAGTGGGGAGGGAACTTTCCATTGCCAAAGCGAGTTGACGAGGAAGTCCGGCGAGTTTCCAGATTCCAGCTTTGACAAGACTCGAAAGGGGGGGGGGGGGGAGGATAGATTGGTGTATGATAAAAGGGGAAGCTTACCTTGATGTTCGATCTTTGATTGGGTTCCGTCTTGGAGGATTGAGTGGGTGGCAGGATAGATTTCTTGAAGTCCAGGATTTGAGTAGTAGATTCTTGAGGGTGAGATATTGGAAGTCGGATGACAACATATGTGGTGCGACGGCGTGTTGAGCAAGTTTGAAGGGTCTTGGATTGAGTCCATGGTCTTCCGGGTGACAGGTTAGGCCATTAGGTGTGTGGCGTGAGGTTATAGGTTTTACCATTAGAGTAGAATTACGGTTCAGAGAGAAGGGGAGATGCCAATTGAGACCAAGTAACGAAAGTCCAGTTGTCGAAGTTAGAGCAGGAGGGTGAAGGATTTTCAGAGAGTGTGCATTGCAGTTCAAATTTCCCTGGTGAAGGTTTTCCGAGAGGTTGTGGGTTTGAAGGCGGAGTAGATTTGCGGAGAAGATCATGTCCGCTTCGGCTGGTCCGGTTTAAGAACGGTAACGAGCGTCGAGACGAGTGCAGCGTGTCATATTGCAAAAGTTCGGCCCTCAGGAGTGTGAGGGGGCAAGAGTCCGTGAACAATGAAGAATTGAATTGGTTCAGATGCACAGGAGTGAGTTCGAATGTTCAGGGAGCAGAGTTCATCACCTGCGGGAATTGCGGGTGCAAGATCCGGAAGAGGTTGCCAAGCAGGTTGAAGAGGGGTTGCGAGCAACAGATGTCGAATGAAGTGTCAGATGGGCCTGAATGAGTTGTGAGATGTGCGTTTTACAGGGTCAGGAATGTGAGAGGAGAATGTGGCTTTGGACAGACTCTCAAGGTGAAAAGGCGTTTTGTTCAATGAAGTGGAGTTCCAGCAGTCACTCCAGGTGAAGGTGGAGATATGACTGAATGTGGAGGGTGCAGCGTAGCAAATCCACCTTGATGAGCGGGATGAGATGTTTCTCCAGAGCCATTGTGGAGTAGGCAGATCAGAAAGTGGACGTAAGATTGTGGGTTATCCATTGGAAAACTTCTTGATGGGCCCAAAAAGTAAGTGGCGAACTGCTGAATGTAGTGCCATATATGCTGGGACAGCACCAGATGATGAAGGTTTGTGGAGAAACTAGACAAAATCAGATCTAGAGTTGATGAAGTTCGTTGACGGCCGCAAGCGGCAATGTCCGTGGAAAGGGCATGGTGGGAGTTCAGGTTTGACTCGGTGAGGGGAAGCCGCAGGGTCCAAGAGCTACCAAGAATCGGTGATAGACCATGAGTAGCAATGAGCGAGGTGTTGCGGCACGGTGTCAGGAAGATTGATGAGAAGCTGCTGGCTGTGGCGCAGGAGGGATCTGGTTGTAAGGTTCGGTGAGGGATTAGAAGCTGAAGGGGTGTAGGTCCGAAGAGTAGTGCAGTCAGTATAAGTGGCAAGATGCTCCTTCGTAGTTAATAGTTTGAAGAGTGGAGGACGTAAACATGGGATTGGCCGATATTCCAAAGATTTGTGACGATCATGTATTTTAATCCTGTGAAAAAGAGTGTGGCGTTAGGTAAAGTGACCAAACTCACTGGCCTGAAAGAATTGCCTCGAGAACCCTGGTGGTTGAACGGTAAAGAGAGTGAAACTGGAATGTCGGTACACTTCCGTAAGACATGGTGGACCTGAAGGACGTGTGAGAGGTCTTCTTCTCAGTATTGAGTGCACTAGGAGGCTGGGCGACACTTCTAGCTGTTCAAGGGAACCCAGATGGGATGCGTCGATTTCCCAAAGGTTTGAGATGACCTCATCAGTTTGATCCTGTGAGAAGGAGTTAGTGAAGAACGAAGCGTCAAAATTTGTTGTCCGATCAGAGTTGCTTCAAGAACCCTGGTGATGAAGGGCAAGAGAGAGAAGCGGAAGAAATGGTCCATTTCCGAAAGAAGGAGGACCTGAAGGTTGAGTTGTTGAAGGTTGCGCTGTATCGAGGTCTTCTTTCCAGTGAAAGGTGCAAGTGGAGGTTGGATAACACTTTTGGCTGTAATGAAGAGGTCCAGATGATGCGGTTTATCTTTATGTCGAATCCATGTAAGGTGACACGCTAAGATAGGTGCAGCAGGTGCTGTTAACGTGAAGGAGACGGGATTGTGAAGTTGAAAGTGCCATGAAACAAGTGCAGTCATGGCAACGTTGTTGTGATTGCAGCATGTGTGTGGTTGACGTAGGCTCAGCGAATGATGTCATGATCCAAAGCGTGATGACGGGTGTCAAGCAGCGTGGGTTTCATCGGTGAATGATGGGGAATAGTAGTTGGCTTATGCGGCAATCAAGTGTGTTGAGCACCTGATGTGGTGCTAGGTGCACGAACGTTGAAGGCGAAGGTTGCAAGACGTAGCCGGGATAAGGTTACGTCTTCCCTCTGGATGTCCTTCCATGCAGTGTTGTTTTCGGTTTGGATTGGATGGATAAACGAGTACAAAGTTGTGAAAATCTTCTTGTAGTAAAGACATAACGAATGTTTGGGCTCACAGCATGAGATTAACGTTGGATGGGTAGGACGTCGGAGATGCGAACATGTACATGGTGGTGTTCAATGGGAATGTGAAGTGTTTCACGAGAGAAAGATGAACGATGGTTGATGTCAGGTGCCGGAAGAGCGGTATAAACAGCAGCGACAGAAAAGGCATCAGTGGCTGGAACAATGCAGGGGACAGCAACTCAAGAACGTGGGTTAAGGGTGAGCCTAGTGCGATGAGTGAGACGGCATGAGGCAGGCTTACACGAACGTTGGACTTCAAGGCGAGCAGGAAGGAGGCCGGCGTGTTGATTGACAACGACGAACGATATGCATGTAGAGTTGTAGACGGACGCTTGTAAAGCTGACTTTGAGAAGTGGTGACGAAGTCATGCATTGCCTAATGGGAGAGTGCAGCTGAAATCGACGGGCAAGGAGAGGTAGGATCTCGATGCTGCACTCAGGGCCTGAAGACTTCAATGAACGTCGCTTTAAGGTAAACGTTGTGACGATGAGCGTAGGGCGGAGAAACCCTCTGCTGCTTTGATTCTGCACATGATGGAGAGTGGGGTTGTGAGCACAATTGTTGCTTGCGAACAGCAAATGGATTGCGAATGGTGAATGGGCTTGTGAGTGGCGAATGGGCCTACAAACAGTGAGTGGGATTGCAAATGAGCTGAGAATGGGCTTGCAAATAGCGAATGGGCTTGCGAATGGCAATGGATTAGTGACCTAGTAGACGGCCAGCTTCAAACAGCGGATGAAGCAGACACGAACAAGTTAAAACGGACGGTAGGCCTCGAGCTTCAGGACGTGGTGTGGCTTGAGATGCCGAGGTGAATAAAGATGCCTGTGTTGAGTCAAATTGAGGTAACGAATGTCAAAAGTCGATGGGGATATGGCCGAATGATGCTGCAAGGGTCGACCGGAGGGGGAAATAGGGTCCATTGCGAACGAGTTCGTTGTAGATGTAAGTTTGCGAATGGCGAATGGGTCTGTGAGTGGCGAGACGGTCTTGCGAACGACGAACGACATGCGAGAGAAGAACAGGCATGTGAGCAGAGAGCGAGCCTGCGAATTGTGAATGGGTCGAATGGCGAATGGACTTGCCAATGACGAGCGGCTGGAAACGGCACAGCAGTGGTCGTGTGATGCGTGCAGTGACGAACGGCTGTGACCGGCAAAGGCTCGAAGCAACAAGAGCTGGGTGATGGAAGGTGTGTTGCCGAGTCGCCGGGAAAACGGTGGACGATGCGATGAGCTGAGAAAACTGCGAATGACGAATAAAAAAAAGATGGCGGGTAACAGGCTAACCAAGCTGGGAGATGGCTGGCTATCGCCGTAACAACATTTATGGAAGGCCTGCGCCTGCTGGATCCACGCATGTGCAGGTGGGTGTCTGAGCTGGGGGCATCACAAGAGTTTTGACTCCTACAGCGTAAGGAGCATCCAGGAACTGAATGCAAACCAATTTACAGGTAGTGGATATTTTCTGACCGGCAAGAAGATACAAAAGTTTAGTTTTTAAGCCTTGTCTGTTCCCGAGCAGTTTTTGTGTGAACATATCCAAATGCTGAAAACAACCGCTCCATACCTGCAGAAGAGGCTGCAGAAGAGTTTCTCATACGACACTAGCCCTACCAGAAACTGAAACTTAAACCGGAATTTTTATAGAAGTGTTAATACCTGATACATTTAAAGGAAGGGGTAAAATTGTTGATTTAAACCTAGATTACTATTAATAAAAATCATTTGGTGAAATGTTGGATTTGAAAGGTGGGAATTGTCCTAGAAGGGTTAAGGAAGAAAGGTGAGGACTTCTCCGAAACTCGATGGTGAAATGTTACAACTTTTGAAGGCTACTGGAAAGCGCTTGATAAGGCTTCACCCCGAAGCTTTTTGATTGGAGTCATAATTCTCTGTTAGGATTTGAAGGTACCGGGCATTTCTTTTCCTGGAAGAGCACTGGGAAAAAGAAGAGCATGGCCTGCAATAATTAAATTCTTACTGTGTCTATGAAACTGGGACTAACGTCGATGATGATGTTAGATTGATGTTGACTTTACACCATACTCGTGTTACGCCCAATGAAAAAGAAACGTACAGTACCAGCATGGTGTGAAGTACAGCCCATAGGGCTAGACAGAGTATCCGTTATAATATTACCACATGTTACCTCTGTGGCATCGTGCATTCACAAGTGAAACCGGATGCGCGCAGCCACTTACTAAGCAACCAGGAGGAGGCTTCTCTGTAAGACTAGGGCGTGCAATCGTTGCCAATTGCGGTAGGTCTGCACAAGTTCGTGTCGCCTGCCTCTTTCATCGTGAAAGTCGTGCAATAAAAAGCGCGAGTTAAGCGATGAACGAGATCAGAAGACTCGCACACCTTCGGGTGTGTGGATGCAAAAAGCTAAGGCTAAGGAACAAGAAACCAGACGTACAATTCGAGGACTCAAAAGTGGCTGAAGAGGGTTGCTCTTAGACGGCCATTGAGGGATCGACCTAGTCTGGTGCAAAAGAGCACACGAGGAGGGAGTAATTCGGGGATTAATACGTAAACAAGAATTGTCTCGATTATTCGTACCAACACCATTACATATGTTGTTTTGGGTTGCGATCCCATGTGGTCAATTATGGAACGACTGATCGTATCCATTTTCTGGGATAACACGTTAAAAATATGCTGTGTATGTTTTTAACTCGATAAATAGGTGCAGAAAATATCACTCATGCTACGATGCAGGGTGGAATGTAAAAATAAAATTTTCAAAATTCGAAATGTCCTCGTGCAGAAAAGTTGCCTGTTAGCATCACTACAACATGCAAAAAATGTAATCACTCATGAGGTGCCACAAAGGATATTAAGTTTAACACTGCACGCCAATGGGCAGAACGGCAAAAAAGGCATAAATAATTACTTGAGTGGTTTAACAATTAATTTTAACATTATCACATTTGATATTCACAAAAACCATGTAAAAACAGTTCTGTAATTAAAAGGAACTATGGGAATAATTTAACATCAAAGATGGGCCCAAATAGCCCAGAGATAATTAGATTATCGGTCAAAATATGCAGAAATCTGCCTATTTTGACCCATAATCTAATTATCTCTAATCTGGAAAAAAAAATCCTTGAAATTGTGGCTACCTTTTATGGTTTCTGATATTAACAAACAAGGTAATGTTACAATTAAAAATTCCATAACGGCTTCTACTCTGAAAGTTCGTCATTCTTGATAATTGATTGTTGAAAACAGATTGTTACGCACAATTTCAGAATCAAAATACTGTACCAGTATTCTTGAAAATTTGCAAGAATACTGGTACAGTATTTTGATTCTGAAATTGTGCGTAAAAATTTGTTACAATTAAATTTTAAACCAATCAAATCATCATTTTTACCTTTTTCGCCGTTCCGCCCACTAACGTACAATGTTAAACTTGAAGGCCTTTGTGGCACCTAAAGACATGACCTAAGAGTGATAACATTTTTTGGGGGGTGGTAGTGATGCTGAAAGGCAACTTTTCCGCATTATGACAGTTTGAATTTCGAAAATTTTATTTTTTCATTCCAGTCTAACGATTAGTCCAGGCACGTGATAACTTCACGTGCAACAGCATGGAATGACCTGAAAGTGAAGCAGGACACGGCTTTTTCAAGCCAAGGCCGACTGCGGTAGAAATCGTGCGGTTTGCCTACTGATTCATTGATGCCTTTTAAGCGCTGCTTTGGCATAATACGATTTTGGCGATGTTGAATCACGTGGCCTGGTGCCGGGAAATGAAAGCCACAGCTTACCTCCCCAGCGATCTTGTGACGAGAGATGGAATAAGCAGCAATAGTTACATCACTCTTGGCAGTATGTAAAACACAAAACGTGTTGATAGTTTCACCCTCTTTATCTTGTGTGAATGATCCTTAGGCGAACAATGGAATTAATGAAGTTTCACTTCACCCAACAATAACAATAAGACAAGTTGCAAATGACCTCTAATTCAACTATTCAGTTTTATTATAGCATCATTATTATTATACCACGGCTGTGACGTCACGCTAACTCAACGCCATGCTAAATTTCCGTAGGCTAAATCCCGTTACCCTTGAGCGGAAGTGTGCGAAATCGCAAAAAGTGTGGATTATCAAGTTACCCCACACTTTTGCCGATAACTCAAAACTTTTGACAATTCCAGATCATGCAAAGGGAACGCACACACCACAACCAAAATTATACAGCGTCGAAAACCGTAACGCAATGAAAACATACAAAAGGAATTACTTAACTTGCCGGGATATCCCAAATGAAATCCTTCACCTGCTAACGCTCACATGTCTGGCTGGCCCATAGAGAAGTTTATTCCCTCCGTCTAACTCTTCTCCCCCCCCCCCCTCCACAACCTAAAATGGAATGACTGTAATTCCTACCGATAGATCTATTAGGCTATTACCGCTGATTTGAAACAGTTCTCAAACTATAAACGCACAAAAAGAATTACTTACCTTGCCAGAATGTCGGCACAATGTCCTTTATCCCTGCTTCCTCACATATCGCAGTTTATTCTCTCCGAACAGAACGAGCGAGCTACCTTACCAGCCAAACCTTGCGAAACGACGCGTTGTCTAACTCCCACCCACCCCCCTCCTTCCATAAACTTGAGCGTAGCCTACAATCTGTCTACCTGCCAAAGGAATCGTCCGTCTAACAGCCACCTCCCGCTCCACAAACTAAAATGGAATGACCTTCATTCATTTTGACATAAGGTATTACCGTATTTCTTGAAGCAATTTTCACAAACATAAAACGTTTTAATTAAATAAGAATTAGCTTGACGTCCCAACCGTGATATAAACAATTTATTGTTTAAATCGAGCGGTTATCTATTTTTAACCAACGGCTGCAATTATTGTACGGCTCTCGTATGCAAATAGGTCTCGGACTCTCGGGGTTGGTTAAAAATCGATAACTGCTCGATTTAACCAATAAGTATTACTTATTTTTTTAATCTTATAGATCGACATCACTGCCGTTTTACTTTGGTTTTTGGGGAAAAAATACTCACAATAAAAATACGCAATACCAAAAAGTCTTTAAATCTCAGGCGTATTATTAGACTTGGTACACCAACTCGAAATCCAGTGGAAACCATTCCTTACAACATCACAGGAAGAGGACACTACCTCAAGCAGCTCAAGCAGCTAGTGCTGCTTTTTAGGAGCCAAGTCCCACTGAGAAAATCGCCAAATTCAAATTTGTTTTACCGTTGACGTATGTAGTTGCTTTTGTGAACGGAACTCTGGGCTTGGCCTGAAGAAGGTGGCAGATAATTGGCCACCGAAAATTCGCCTGAGATTTAAAGACTTTTTGGTATTGCGTATTTTTATTGTGAGTATTTTTTACTTATTTTTATTAATTTCTTTAAACCTTATTCCATCTAACAGTTGTGTAGATGTAATGGCGCAATCCTGAACCTTCTAGTCATTTTAGAACACTTGCATCATCAAGTTTAGGAGTTGCTACCGCATTCCTCCAAGGAACGTCTTTCCATACTAATGGCCCAGTTTTTTTTTTACCCTTAACCATTTTGTGACAATAGACCTAGCTACTGCCACTGTCTTGGTGACGTTGTCAGTCCTGGCTATCAGTCCAGGAGGCTGCAGCCGAAACCTCTCTAAACCCACCAAACAAAAACAAGGTCAGACTAGAAGGTTTTTGTAACACACTCATTTTTAAATTGTACAAATGACAGCTAAAATGGTACAGAGATTGGGGTGATTTGTCATTCTTCTTGGTTGTAATTAGTGTTGAAGGTTGTGAGAATGCATAACACGATATACAGTAGATTAAGTTTCATTTTATAAATTCTTCTTGGCGTAGCAATAATCAAACATACACCTTGTATGCACCAGATACGCAATATGTAACGACTAAACATTCGATGATACGTCAAGTTGTTCTCTGTTTGCCATATATCCAGTGTGTTAATTTTCATTAAAATAGTGGAGTAATAAAAGCAGTACCACATATTTATCAGTGCTATTTTATCACTGACTTACCAGAACTATGGTGGACACTCGAAGGATACCGCCAGATACAGCCAGAAGCACACGGATCCGCTGGCCTCCCAGGCGCTTATGCATATATTCGGGCACTGTCCTAATCTATGAAAAATGAAACACGAAACCCCAAATCAGTCGATAATAATTTTTGTGACTAGTGAACATAAGACTTTAATCCTTAATTGCCAAAACCTTTTACGCCACAGACGAACTTTACAAAACATAATTGAACATCCATACTACTCGCAGCATTGGGGCAGATAAGCAAGCCAGCATCGAGCACACCGGTATGGCTTTAGGGGCTGGATACGCTCCGAGGTTAGAGAAGACCCTTTTAACTCAGAATCCCCATTAGTCTAGATATTATTTAGCCCTGCTTCAACCGTGGAAGGGATGCTGCACATAGTGGCAAAAACCACTAGACTCAAAATCCGTCTTGTGTAGACCTTTTGTCTACCAACGCAGGCAACCGTAACATTAGCCGATTCTTATATAAAGTGGAACAACCATAGCGTACACGTCTTTGGTAACAGAAGATACTCCAGATTCCCAGTACCTGTCCACTATAGCACAAGAGGTGCCAAGCCGAGCCAAGAGTGGCTACAGCGGAGAATCGGACTACAGCGGCTTCAGTTAAGGCTTGTCCTTAAGTTACGCTATCATGTTACATGAAGGCCAATAATTGATTAGCACTACGACTCAATAGTTGGAACGTGTCATCTATATTTATTTAATTTTTGATTCGAACGTAATTAATTTGAAAATATAATGTGTAACGTTATATCGTTGGCCTTCATTAAAATTCAGTCTGTAACTCGTATTGGATTCTTCCTTACTTGATAGTGCTTAATCAATATTGAAGTGAAATGTGTTGCATCATGGTTTCACAAAGTGAATAATATTTGGTGTGCACCGTCATCATACATAGATCAAACATTAATGAAAGTGTTGGTGGGACGTCTTCCAGTTTGTGCACTTGCAGTTGTGTGGTAGGGAAAGTCACAGTCATCGAACCTTTGCAATTGTTCATTACACCAAAACAGACCCTTGGAATCCGTTATCGTTTATTATTGTAGGTGATATCCAAGTGCAAGGGTTGTACAACAACAAAATGCAGAATTTCTTACATACGCCCATAAATGTTTGTAATTGGTTTTTTAATAAACTGATACAAGTAATTCTTGCAAGATACTCAGATTGAATGCCCCTTCTGCGGCGAGTAGATCGGTGTTTTTGGAGCACTAAAGTTTTTGCTCCCGTTAAACTCGTGAGTGGTTGTGTTGGCCAATTATTAAGATGCGGAGTCACAAAGTGGCGAGGGAGCTTATTGCCCACACATGCACAAGAAAGTTTAAGGGAGCAAAAACTTGAGTGCTTAATTAGCATCACCCACTTTGTGTCAAAACTGTAAATAAAGCAAGGTAATTGATTTACCTGGGCAGCCATGTATACTGGCATGAACAGCCAGCCAAGGAAGACAAGTGCGTAAGAAGCCTAAAAATGAATAATTATAAGGTAAGTTAACTTCAACTGTGACGGTTGCAAATGATGACAATGTGGTGAAAGTTTGGAACTTGGCCTCAATCTGCGTTCAAGTCCCTACGGGTGACCATGGAACTTTGTTACGCTGGTTGTGGACTAACACCCCTTAGTCGTTCTATAAAAATGCTGCAAATGGTCTCTGTAAATGCGGCCCAAAGAAAGAACGCCACCAACTTGCGTGTTGAGCCCCACCCTTTATAGTGTGGGAGTCACATCAAGTTGGCTGAATTTCACCCTATACCTCTAAGTTATTCTGTTACATTTCTTTACATTCTAATATCCGAGAATGTATGAATCTGGTTCTTTCCCCTCCTCTGGGCATGGTCTCTTCCCCTCATGTGACTAAAAGGGGTGCCAAGCAGTGCAACCGCAGAATACAGAAGAAAATAAGTAATGATAGCATCCATCACGTCTAGTCTCATCACCACCTTGGTATGGGTATTCAAGGTATATGCCTCCCCACTTTGGTCCCCACATTTATTAAAAGACATTGACACTATTGAGCAGGTGCAAAGGTAATTTACTAAAAAACTTACAGGTCAGAAAACCTTTTGTTACAAAGACAGATTGTCTACAACACACTTAAGACTCACTAGGATTGAGGCGTTTACACATTGATTTAGTCATGATGTATTCCATTATTCATGGAAAAACCGACATAGAAGTGTCTGATTTCTTTACTTTACGGAGCGACTCAACCCATGGCCACAATCTCAAAATTCAAATTAATCGGATTCGTCTGGACGGTCGTAAATTTTTTTTTCATTAACCAAGTCACCCCGATGTGGAATAGTTTGCCAAGTGCTGCTGTGAATGCTCCTTCTCCCAAAATGTTCTAGTGGACGGCAAAAAATTTCGACCTTACCAGCTTCCTACGCCGTTTTTAACAGGATTGGAGCAACTGTTTTTGGTAATCTTGTTGTCCTAGTTAAGTTCATTGCATTGCTGCAGTCGCAACGTTGCAATGACTCGAAATCACTTTTTATTTGTTTTTATTTATAATTTTTTTTTATCATATTGTCTTAATTCCAGGCAGGGTGTCAGTGGCCTAGCCCTTCCTTATGTCTTTTCTGCATTTTTGCGAATAAACTTTTATTATTATTGTAGTCGTAACGCTAACGCGTTACACACCAAGAAAGTATAACTTTAGGTAGCTACGATGAACACTGATGTTTGTATGAGCTAGTCGCTGGCTTTTTCAGCAGTAAACCAATTCATGGGAAGTCTTTGAGAGAATTTATTTATTTTTTAAGATTGTAGTGGATTGTAAACATTTTCTCTTGTTATTTCCAAATTTTCCCTAACTCGTTTTTGGTGGTAACTTTCCCTGTTTATCTAGCTTATCCTACAAGGTTGCCTATTTTTACTTATTGTCCGTGTTTTTCCATTTTTTCTCCCAGTTTTAAGAAAAACAAAATAAGGCTCTTTTAAACAACCCTTCAACGCAATTTTTTTTTATACTTTTAATTTATACTTATTAAATATAAAACATTTTGCATAACTCCAAAAAAAGGAGGTGTGTGCCACACAAATTCACTAGATAAATGACGACGGCTTTAAAACAGGTTATAAATTTTAAATAAGAGGTGATACAGTGTGCCATAAAAGGAGTGCGTGCGCCGCACAAATTCACTACAGGAACTTCGATATGTTAAGGGCAACACCTACTTCGACCATTTTAAACATGAATTTGAGTTTTCGTACTACGTCGTTTTTGACGGGTAAACAGCTATTGATATTATAAAATTGTAATAAACTTTACTTGCCTTTTAAATTTCAATAATCGATTACATTTTCAGAAATATTGCTGAAACAAGTGAGTGATGTATGACGAAATGCTTACTGATAATTCGTACGTGCCAATGGCAACTCCGTCTCTTGCTGCAGCTCCAGGAAGTCCAATGAAATGATCACCACCAATATTGTTGGCGAAGAGTGACATACCAATCTGGAAAGGAATTACATTTTTATTTTGTTTAGAACATTCGCTATGATTACGTGTTGTTTCAGACCGCACCGACGAAAAAACACCAGCCACAAAGAACTGTATTTCTAAGAATAAAGTAACAACCCCCGACACCACACGTCAAGCCCTGAAGCGAGCCCACAACTGAAGCGTCGAACTCAACGGCTCTTCGAGGTGGGTTTTCCAAAGGAGGAGGACAGATGAAGGTAAAGAAGAGCCAAAATTCGTTCTGAGCAATGATTGGCTGCTTTCACGTGACGTTAACAGGTACGATTTGTGTGTACAGTGGAAAGAAAACGCGGCTGGTGGAATGGTGAAAACGAAGCTTACAAATTTCAATGGAATATCTACAAAGGTACGAATTTCGTGGGATAGCAAGGAACTTGTTAATGACCTTCAGACTGGTACTTGGCAGGCATAGATCGTATATAATAATTACACAGCGGCTGTAGGAGACTTCCCAATACGCCATTTAGTACAGTGACGCATCTGTTCTTCCAACCCACCACAGCTCATGACGTTGTTAACGTTTGTTACGTCATGCTTGAAGGGCAATTACATCCATTTTGACATGCTTGTTTGACTTTTGGATCACTAACACAATAACTAAACACAAGAATTGCGGTAAGAATATGTTACGTACGTCCGATATAACAATTTAATTACTGCATCACCCAAACACGACACGGAGGTCGCCATTGT
>JAHWFP010139647.1:310668-324846 GCA_023313725.1 Lithobius niger
CGGCATTAATTTCTGAGCGTTCCAGCAAAACAATGGCGATCTCCGTGTCGTGTTTTGATGCTGCAGTAATTAAATTGTTATATCGGACGTACGTAACATATTCTTACCGCAATTCTTGTGTTTAGTTATTGTGTAAGTGATCCAAAAGTCAAACATGCATGTCAAAATGGATGTAACTGCCCTTTAACTTTTTGCCTCGTAAAGGACCAATTCGCCTTTCTTTCCTCTGAATTCCACCGACTAAAGAAGATATGAAGTAAAGAGGAAAACAATCCAAACGGCGAAAATCATACACTAAAAATAACGTAGTACAGTAAGCCACCTTTATGCACTTACATTTCGTCATAGTGGCATGACCCGGATTGGAACTCTTTCAGATTTGACTTTCAGATTTCAAAGTAAGACAACGAAACCTTCTTTAATTGGTTTATTAAAGTGCGAAATATAAATCCTACTGAAAAAATAACAAAATAAATACACGCTTTCGTTTGGATAGTTGTTGCCTACTAAATATGGGACACCCACATTTATGCCTATTAATGTTAGTTGATCATTTGAAATCTTATTAGGTACTCTAATATTAAAGGTGATAATAATTAGTGTACTTACTATGTGCCATTGTAGTTTACCAGCTGGCGACACGCCGTTCGTATAAAAGTACCGTTCCGACTTTACAATAGCCTGCAAAAAACATGAAAATGACTGTAAATTAAAATATATATAAAAAAAAAGTCGGCACCAAAGTAATAAAATGTCTTAAAATGTAAACACAACAGAAACCACAATAATGTACTCGTTGAGTAAGTTACGTACGGAGAGAGGTCTGATGTCATCTCAGACATGTTATCATGTCTTATAATAACTAGCTATAGCATCTTACTTTTTCCACTTCGACGCATGGCCCTAGCGGTTGTTGCTGCTACCAAGGGTAATATGGATCCCAATCTATATTATCCTTGCTGCTACCATGGGTAGATAGGTTTAAACCTATCTACCCATGCTGCTACTAATACCTCTGATACTTCTTTGGCCTCTGACGCAAGCATTATCAGAAGCATTAGTAGCTGCAACTACTGCTATGGTTTGTTCCACATTATGTTTGCAGGAAATTGACTGTACGATTCCACGCTTCCATGCACTACAAGTGCAAAAAAGCGTAGATATCACACTTGTAGACTAAAAAGTTACTGTTAAGTCTACGAGTGGGATATTTGCGTGTTTTTTTGGAAACGTGGCGTCACACAAGTCACTTTCCTGAAAACTTAATGTGGAACAAACTTTAGCAAATGAGGAGGTTACTTGCAAATGTGGGATGATTTTGGAAATTAAACAACAACAACGAAGTACACTAATTAGCGACTTCATTTAACACCAGTTGTCGTAGTCCAGTCGATGCTACATCTAAAACAACACAACTATTTGTTTATTTGCAGTCAATTTACTTTACGTCATTTACCTTGCCATTCTTTAGTAGGGGATTAATGAGGCTTTTTTTTTTTGGAGGACCAATTTTGTGGTCCTGGTTTTGTGTGGTGCTAATTAGTTTTGAAAGGTGACAGTGAAACACTCTCAGAAAAAAAGGGCGCGATTTAACTCAGTCGGGATCTTGTAATACAATGTTAAATAGTAAAATGTAGGAGCTGTGAAATACATTTCGAACGAACATGTGGCTTACCTTTTCTTCTATGCTGCGTTTCATTCATAGCTGACATCCTTTCCATGATTTCATCTGCCAACCACTTTAGTACCGTGTTTGTAAACACTAACTCGCGTATGGAGGCAGCCATCTTGGCTCTGACGTTTTGCTGCGCAATGATTGGCTGAGCGGAGATGACCACTTTAGCAAGAGGGATGTTTTTAAAGTCAGCGGCTAGAGTGTCGCTTGGCCGCGGGGAACGCTTTCTCATTGAAATAACAAACAGGCAGCGTTTCCGCTTGCAAGCGAGTCGCAAGCCGCTGACTTTAAAAACATCCCTAACGCCCGCATAATGCAAGATAGCCGACTTTACAAGTAACCATTAAATTTAAGTTTATTTTACAGTGAATAGATAGCCATATACAGGGACGACGCTAGGGGGGGGGGGGGGCGCTCCCCCCAAAATTTTAGCCGACCCCCTCCCCCCCCATCAGATCAAAATCAGACGTATAAACGAAGAAAATTCTGGTAACGTGTTACGAAAACTACGTTAGTTTTTTTCACAGCGACAGGAAGGACTTTAGGTCACATCAACAGAGCCCAGGTTTTACTGTGAGAGTTGTAAAATCATCTTTTTTCAGCTGGTTTTATGAATATAAAAAAAAAATGGTGTAGAAAACAGTTACGAACGTTTGGCGTGAGAATAGCAAGAGTGATTACTTTACTTTTATTCTTTTTTTTTTTTGGGAGGGGGGACCGTAAAAGTAGTATTTTTCGGTTCGCCCCCTGGCTAAAATTGCTGGCCCACTGCCGCCTCCCCACTGAAGTGATTCTAGCGTCGTTCCTGGCCATATAAGACGATCTCTGAACATTTCTATGCTACCATTTAGTTTTCCATGAGTGTAGCGCTCTCTAGTGAGAAAATTGCAAAATTCGTAGATAGCCACCTTCCTTTGCCAAGGTTAATTAGATATATATTCTTTTACAGGTAACCTTGGCAAGTAACCTCCTCAAATTGTTTTTTTTTTTACATGGTCCATCCAAATCCAAAGCGTCTGTACCGATCTTGGGCGTCAACCGGATCACGTTTTCGACCGACCAGGTTTGGTTGTCCGGACAAGTTTTTGGTTGCGTGTTTCTGCTATTATATGTTCGGCCGCAGCGAGCGTGGTAGCACGAGCGAGGCGCGTAATTTGGAAAAATTAGAATAATTGAAAATCATCTTTTTCTTGGGGTCTGGATTGTCCGTGTAAAAAAATTTATATATATATTTTTTATATTTTACATATTATTATTAAATAAAATTAAATAAAATTTTAGATTAAAATTTTTTTATTTTACGATTTGTAAATATTTTCTGCATTTTTCAAACCAGCTGGTGAATTTTCACTCAGGGAGCGTTCACGAAATGGCAGTTTTCCAACCCCCCTCTCCCTTCGTAATCAATGGTCGTCATTTGCCTGACTCCCGCCTCCATTATTACGTCATTTTTAACTTTATCCCCTCCCCCCCCCCCTATGAAGACAACAATTCAAGGAAAAAACCGTTTTAGTTGCTAAAACTGAAATTTGTGCAGTTATGTACAGAGACGTCAGGAAGGATAAAAATTGGAGGGGTGTAAACCAGAAATTTACTGAAATAATTTTCCATCTAGCCAAAAAATTAGTAATTTTTCCGACTGATTTGCCGATTGACCAAAAATTATGTAATTTTATCTACTGATTTGCCAACTGGCCAAACATTGGGGGAGGGGGGGGTCTCTTACAAGGTGTCTTAGGACACTTTTTTCCCCCCAGAAACTGTCTCGTCGAACCTGGGTCTCTAACATACCGAGATAGACGCGTTAGCCACCAATCCACGATGTGAATTTTCACCTGGCAATAGGACGTAAAGATTCCGAAGCTGAAAAGAAATCCTTAAAATCTATTACGGGTGAATTTACGCAAGTGTTGGGTACGGTACACTTTTTAAGTTAATTGACTCCCGAGTATAATGGGTTTCTTACAGAGCCGTCTGTCCTCTCCTTAGCCACTATCGTTACAATATAAGGGGGTAAACCAAACAAGTTTGATATAATACCTTACCCAAAATGCAACCGCCAATGTGAAAAGAATATAGACTGCGATAAGAACTCTGTCATCTGCCGTCATGTAGTGATGATCCCTGATTGAAGAGGGCCGACCCTCAGCGTCACTACTCGTGTCGGCCATGACTAACCCTCTTTTGATTGTAAAATGCAAAATTAGTTTGCAACAATGGAAGTCTTAAGAAGTAGGCTGCAGGAGGTTGACTGTAGCATTGTTGTATCCGACACTACTGTTAGATAACGTTTGTTATCCATTATAACGCCTATTCAACCTACAAGAGAAAAACGAGCGCAGCTTCGTTCGGTCTTGTTGCTGAAGGGTTTCAAAGGGTTTAACGAGCGTTAACCACTCCTGGTCATCTGCTGAAGGGGGAAATCGTGTAACAATACACTGACACGAGCGCCAATTCAAACCAAAGTTTAACAAAGGCGGGCAAATGCCAAAAAACCAATACTGAGTTATGCCACCCTTTGTAGCCAATAATGGTTAAACAATGCTTTAACGATTACTGAACATATTGCCTCCGTTTTGCGGGCATTTTACGAGAAACTAGAGCAATATCTTCAACAATCGGTAAAGCATTGTTTAACCATTGATATATCAGGTCACTATATTGCTCAAATGGACGTTCTATCAAGCAATAATACGTGTATTGGAGAGAAGCTCCTTATGCATTGACTCATTAGGCTTTCTTCGTCTCAGCATCACGCCAACACCGAATTTGACGAAATTTCAGGTCGAAAATCGGGTATATTTTAGGCCGGAAATTAAATTGGAAATTGTTAGATACCTACTATTTGTTAGGAGAAACCAACTGTTAAAAACCTATTGTTAGAAACCGTTTTTGGTGTACGTTAATTACAGTAGCTTGTTGTTGTTGTTGTTGATGCAAGTTTTCTTGAGGGAGCCGAACCCCAAACCGTGCTATCTGCCGCACTGTAGAGAAGAGAGGGTAATTGCGTGTTTTGTTTGTTTTGCTATTAGGGAGCACGATTCCAACTGATTGATTGTTAAGAGCACTACGACCTAATACATCATGTGCTCTAACCTAACCTACTCTAGAAACTACTTCCACCCTAATCACAAATAAATCCCTGAGCAACACACCGTGCACCAACCACCAACTGAGATTTCACGTTGAATAACGAGTTGTACAAACAAACAAAGAATGCAGAAGTTTTGAGGATTAACAATTCAGGTTTACAGGGATCACGCAATCACATTATCGATTAACGAAAAATGGTTTCGTAGTTACGAATAAAATTGAAACTATGCGAGAATAAAAACTGCCTAGGATTCAGTACAAAAATAAAAAGGGAGGATGGAAGAAGGAGGGAAAGGGGGGGGGGGAAGAAATAAGTAAGGGGGGAGGAGACACGGAATAGGGGAGGGGAACGAAGTACACCAGTCCTTTCACCATGCATTCTATTTATTAGACCTTTAAAGGTGCCTGTTCACCATTTCGATAGCGTTGTCCACATTCTACACACAGCATCCACGTTCCAGATTCTCCGTCATCCAATAGGCGGATGTGGGTCACGTGCCCGTTTTAGTTATGAAAATCGCGGCGCTCCTGCTAATAGCGCTGTTCCATGTTTAATTTACCGCTATTTTCGTTATATTACTCGAAGAGCCTACGGCTGCATCTAGGAGTTGAACAGGTAAAAGGCGCCTTTCAATCTGAATTGAAAAGGCGCCTCTCAATCAAGATTGAGTCTGCAGCTTCCCGCGTTAAAGCTAAAAGCCCCGTTGCCCATTTGGCTGTCCGTCCTATAATTACGAATAAAGGCAAAAGATGCTGAATGAGAGCTGCTGATAAACCAACTAAGAAAGGAAGGGTTTGCACTGAACGAACGAGCGAAATTCAGTGCTTGACTACATTGTTAACAACGAGTATATAAGAACAACATGGTATGCCAAAGTACATACTATCATCAATTACAAGACTCGTTTGATGTTTAAGGTAAGGTTTACCAGAACCGAGGTCAAAACAGCTGTAAGGTTTCAGATATCACAATATTGCTGCAGTGTTTAGTCCACGTGAAACCTTACTGCTGTACTAAAATGTTATTTTTTAATTTTTTTTTACCATTTAACTTTTGAGCACGGAAGAAATCTAATGATTGGCTTGAGCTAAAAATTAGCCAAAACTCGTATTATTCTTTTATTTATATCAAGACAAACGTAATTCCCCAGTCAATTGCTTGATCACCCCTGAAGATATTTCCCACAACTTTCTTACTGCATTTAGGGTAAGTAGTCACTTCAAAGACTCATTTATTGACGCATCTCTTCCCCAGCAGCGACCAAGGGCGCTTTATTGTCTCTCAATCAACAGTTGCCACATTTGCCACCCATTTATTGATTGATTTTATTTCTGCGTTTGGCCTCGGAGGTTCTTGTTGCCTATCTCGGAGGTGCAAATGCCGTATTCTACTCGCCGTTGTTGTAAACAATGGTAATATAAAGTTTTATAAAAACAAACGCCGACACCACCATTCAATCACTAACGGGTTAAGAAAGGGTTAGAAAACTTTAACCCGGCACTTAAACAAAACCGGCGCTTCAAAGAGACCAGGTGCTTAAACGAGACACCCCTATGTCCGAAATGGCCGACTTAACCTTTCTTCCCCTTCCCTTAATAGCGTGCATGAAAGGGTTAATTAACCCTTTACCTAATAACTCTTAAAACACCCCAAACTCCTTCCCTACCCCTCTCCCACCCCCTTCCCTTTCTTGGGCCCAAAGGGTAAAACCCTCCAATCCTCCTGACACTCTAGTGCTTTAACACTACACGAAAAAGAACCTGTTAGGTTTTGTGATTTAGTACCAGATCAAGTAGTAGATGCTGTTATTGCAAAAACCATCAGGCTGGACCAGTCAGGTTCTCTTTTGCTTAATGATAGAGCGATTCAAAGAAAAACGTGTGGGAAGAGAGGCATTCAAACGTGTTACCACACTGAGTTTGGCTTAGACCCTGCCATCCCGGTACCCATGCTATACCCGATTACTGAACTTTTTGCATCAATCCCCGAGAGATCTAAAGTAACTCCCCACCCCCGTTCTTCTAGACTTTTTGGCTTAGGCTTAGGTTAGTCAAACTAGAACTCGAAAGGCAATCCAGGCCACATTTAGATATTTATAAAATACATGGTCCGCACTATAACAAGCGCTAATTTACTAAGAATAATGGAATTACGGTAAAAAGAAAAGTTCTCACGGACTTGCGGTTGGGCTTAAAATGTGCGCGGGGACGAGGGCTAGCCTGTATTTTAACTTTCACTTCTTTAAAACGAAGCTTATGTTGCAGGTTTACACAGGCGGCTGTCAACAACGCGTTGGTTAATCAATTTACCAAATTATTGTTTCACAACAGCCATATTCTTTAAATTTACTCATAAATAATTACTTCAATTTTTACTTTATATTTTAAAAAGTCTTGTCGTGTTCAACATTCGCTCCACAGGATAAGGGGCCACCACATTGACCATTATTCGAAGCAACTGATGCAGGTTTCAAAGTAATGATTTGGGAGCCGCATGTTAAAACAGCACAGGCAGCCCTGTTTTCACTGAATTTTTGTACTGTACTAAATTTTGAACTCGAATTTTGTTTGCCTCCCCCCCCCCCACCCATCCAAAAAAAAATGCTTGAGTCGCATGTTTATTTCGAATACAATGATCCCAATTTTACACATTGTCATATAAATTTTTGACGCATTGCGTTTAACCAATGGAAATCGGAACAGCCGAGTTGACGCTAACTAAACCCACTAGGACGAAAATAACTACAGAAATGTGCGGAAAATTTAAATGTAGATCTCTCCTTTTCATTTTTTCCCAAATGCACAGCAGAGTCAATTAAAAAAAAAATGGACGAATTCACCCCAGCCCATCGAGCAGGTGTGACAGTCAAAACAACATAAGAAGTAAACTGTTCCAGACTGGGACAACTCTGTTCAAAAGAAGTCCTTGCGACAGTCATGTCTGACCAGGACAGGAAGTTTTAAAGATGTCCTCTAGTGTAGTGTAGGTTAAAAACGTTTAATGTATGGTCAAACATTGAATCACTTAGAAAGATCTTCACACCAAGCTTTCTAGATTATAAATTAAAGTGATATTGTGTTCAAAAGTAAAAGGTTTATATATTAAGTTTCACCGCATAGGGTACTGAATATTTTGTTTGCCGTATATTTTATCCACACATGAGAAATTGCTTCACACAAAACTTGCTTCATTTTTAATGCATTCATGTAATCATTACAATTAAATTTGCGACCAGAAAATGAGAAATTATAATTTTCCACGAGGACATTGATAAACAAACATTAATGTAGGCATTAATGCTAAAGCCATCACATGTTCAGCTTTTAAACAGCTTGCAATAAGCTTAAAAATTCATAAATAACATTAAAATTGCATGTCACTTTCACTTTCATTCATTTCAATTACGGTAATGAACACACAATCTACTATAATGTATTTGAAAGTTGTAGTAACATTGTAAACAAAAGTCCACACCATAAACAGTAAAGCAAATTTATAGCATGATAACGTGTAAGTAGAGCTCACTTACTATTCAGCACTATATTGGCCTACATAAAGCATAGTAATCCTTGTATCTACAGCCAGAATCTTTGTGGAAAAATAAAATGGGATGACATTTCCAGAAATGTTTCCGGAAAAATTGGAAAAATTTAACTTTTTTTTTCTTTCGGCAGGAACGATTACACACAAGTAATAAAACTCTTTTTTGATGTATTAAAGAAAACTTAAACTTAAACATGAACCCGGGAAAGGCCGCCAAGGTTAATCCTATTAGCCAAGTTTACCACAACGAATAATACTTTGGACGTTAAATGAAAACTTGATGATTGCTACCGCTAGTAGCAATCTTCTAGTTTTCATTTAACTTTCGAACTATTAGTAGGTGCAATTAACTTGGCTAATAGGATTAACCTTGGCGACCTTTCCCTGGTTGAATGATATCACTACTTTCAAAGGCCGACCCTTTTTGAAAACTTGGGCGCTTCTCTTATACCAGTTTTGGTTTTGGGTGGATTAATAAATACTTGAAAGCAGTAGGCTAACTAAAAAGAATTAAAAGTTTTGATGGGTTCCATTCCAGTCATCATTTCATCCTCCACATCATTTGTAGGTCTCTTTCATCTCCACAGTCACTGATATTATTCTGTCTGACAAATCCATCGGTGACAAATACAAAATAAAATTGCTAAATTGTCAAAAGACAATGGTGTTCAATTAAATTTTAACCATGATAAACAACTACGTCTTGGGCCATCCAAGCCTCATTCTGAGTCGAAGGGAGAAGCTAGTTTGTTGCAATAATGAAAAGCTTCACTGTTTGGGTAATTTTGAGAAAATTTCCGGGATGTACCGGAAACATTTAAATTTTTCCAATTTTTCTCAAAGTTTTGCCGGAAACATTCCTTGACTTACAACTCTATTTATATCTGGTATGTACATTCTATAATATATTTTTTGCTCGCCTGCAAGCAACAAGTTAATTTAAAGGAACTTTATATTATTTTTTAAAATATAGAAATTGTGTAATGTTATCTACAATACTATCAAGGTCAAATAAGAGCTACCTATAACTACTTACAATGAAAGTAATTAACTTACCAGCTAACCAATGACTTGAATCTTGTTTAATGCCAGGAAATCGTTAGTCTAAGGGACGGTTCATTATTTATATCTGGGGGAGGGAAGGCGGAGGAATTGACAATGAAACCTCAACATTTTCAACGGCCCCCCCCCCTCCAAGGGGTTGAAAAATGGTGCCCCCCCCCCCCACCTAAGGCCCAAAAATGTTCGTTTCCCCCTCCCAGCACAAAAAGTAAGATTTTCTAATACCTTTTCAGGTTCAGAACTTGATTGCAAAAGTGTCCTTAAGGTTCCTGAATGAAGAAAAATAAATAAAATTGGCATATGTTGCCTTGAAATGTGGAAGTTTTTTAAGTCGTTTTGGACCAAACTGAGTAAAATGCACTACTTTTCACTTTTTGCTGTTCCATGACCCTCCCCATATTCGCAATAGTTCTACAAAGGTCCAAAATGTTGGCTTAATCCCCCCACCGCCCTTCAATAGCTAGCTAGGGGTACATAATATTTGACACTGTCTCCTTTTCCGTCTGTTTCCACTCCAGCATTAAATATTTACAACAGCGTATACCTTCAGAAACAAACGATCTAAACGATCTCGTCGATCTAAACTCGTTCATCCAACGTAAGCAACAGTTAATAGTTGTAGTTAAATTATGTGGAACTGGTACTGTACCATTTGTGGATACCATTTAGACCAAGGCAAAATTCCAGTTTTTACCATTCTACACTAATTAATTATACACTACTTCACTTGCTGTGTATTTGTTCCATAAAACTAATACATCAACGTCATCAGTCCAGCTGATGTTTTCTATAACGCCAATTTTTGAACAAACACTTCCTTTGCAAAACATGAGAAAGCTACCTTTCAAGTACTTGTTTTTCAAGACTTTCCTTGTGAAATAGCAATTTTAACCTTGAATGCTGCTCAACGTAAATTTAACACAGTCACATTCTATTAACAACTATGGCATACTTTTTACATAATCTAAAGTAAATTCGTTTGTTTTTTGACCAATAATGTCTTTTTCATTTTCAGAATTTACTGCTCTAAACTTATTACACACTATTATTTCCTTTGCTATGTACATGTTCCATAAAACTAATCCATCATCATCATCAGTCCAGGTGGTGTGTTCCATAATGCCCGTGTTGTAACAAACATTTCCATGAGAAACATACCCTTCAAGAACTTGTTTTTCAAGACTCTCCCTGTGAAAGAGCTCTTGTCACTTTGAATACTGTTCCGTATAAACTTGTCGCACACACATTCTATTAACAACTATGGTACACTTTTTACACAATCTAAAATACACTCTCTTGTGTTTTGACCAAATCTGTCTTTTCATTTTTGGAAGTGTTTATATGTTTCTGACTAGGATTAGGCATAATATGCCCACATAAAGATTCCAACCGCTAATAGCGCAATTGCACTAGCATCTACAACACGCCTCCAAAATGGATCTTCGTTTAAAAATTCGGCTGCATCCCTTGCTTCGTCTTCAGGGCTGACGTAAGGTTCCTCGATGGGTGCTCCGCTCTCAGGTGTGATTCCACAAACGAAATTGAAGAGGCGCTTCACTGGTGGCAGTTTAGGAGACTGGTATTCAGCTAGAAAGAAAGAACATGAAAGTAATTAACACAGGTTCCTCGTAACCTGGAAATTCTGGAAAACTCGGGGAGGGGGGAGGGATAAGACCGTGTGAATGTTTTTCAGGGAACTGTGTGAATGATTTTAGGGATGGAAAAAGTGAATTGTAGAATGTGAAAGTTTAGTAGGAAAGGAAAAAGTGAATTGTTTACGGTGTGAATGTTTTTCAGGGAATTAAAATGTGAATTGTATCCTGTGTGAATGTTTTTCAGGGCAGGACAAAGTGAATTGCAGATTGGATGTTATAAAAGAGTGGGTGAGATAAGTTCAATTTTAACATCAGTAGAAAAAAATACATTTTTATAAGAAAGTTTGGTGTAGCCCCCCGCCCGCCCACCCTTAAGAAAACCCTAGATTCGCCCCTGCAACTTTAATAAGATTAACTTTAATAAGATTAAAAGAAAGCAGTATGTGCAAAAAATCTCCGTCTAAAGTTCGGAAAGATTTTGAAACGAGCAATAAACTGGTGGGTAGCTGCCTTAGAACTCGAGCTACAAAGTATGGCAGAATGCAGTAAATGCTACAAAGATTTTGCCTTGCAGTAGAATCGTTATCAGCTCAGCACATTTATCGTTCATTGGTGAGTGAAGGTACATGGCATCCACTAGTTTTTTACTTTAACTTAAACCAATGCTAAGCAGATTTCACCATAGTGAAATAATATAATTATGCAGTGAAGCAGTCTAAAAATCAGTCTGTAAGTCCTGACAAGTGGCAATTATCTGTGAAGGGTTTTGCAGTGGGTTTCAAAGGCTGTAGACTTCGTAGTTCTGTCTACTATCATCACGAGGGTCGTAGGGACCAACTACTGACTGAAAAATAAAAAAAAAACAAAACAGTGCGAGTAAAGTGGGATTGAAATTCATACACAAAAAAATTTCCTCTGCCACATTTTATTACAGGTCAGCATTTCCTCTATGCAGATTGCAAGACGAAATCAATTTGAAGTCAAAGACAACTGGGTCCAAAATTGGTTTAGCTTGTGATTCAAGCTGACACCCACGAAATGGAAACTAATTATGCCTATATGAGAAGAATGTTCTTTTTTTGTGCGTGCGTGATGTGTGTGATTAGAACTTCTCAACGGAATAATGACACATGCCATAACACAGTTCCAAAACATGCCTTATTGATAAAACATAAGTTACTTACAATCCATGGGTGTTAACTGCTCTGTCGACTGCCCTGTTAGCTGAGGCATGCTTTGAGATTTCCCATCAGATATAACACTGATGGTAGGGCCATTGTACTGTTTCTTTATTCTTGGCTTGCCAAGGTCTTCCCTCACTTCTGTACTAAATCTGGTCCAGAAAGTTAGACGATACAGCTGTAAGTAAAAAAATTTTTTTTTATATTACTAGAGAAAAAAAATGTTTGCCAAGCATACCATAGCACGAAATAATTAATCACCGTAATTCATAAGAGTTAACATCCATTCAACAAGCTCAAAACTGGAATGGCTTCAACAAGTTAAAAAGCAGAAACTATTGCTTGTATGGGGCTCCATTTTACTGAATGTTAGACACCCAGATTTAGGCCTATTAATGGCAGTTGATCACTTAAAATCAAGCTGCTCTCACCCATAGAGATCTATAGACAGACTGTTTTGCCCTTGTTTGGGCTCGTCAGTAGAGAATACTATGTGGATGAGAGCGTAGGTACCTTGCTGGTGGTAAATTAATAAACAAGGGCAAACAGTCTGTCTGGAGATTTACCACCAGCCAACAAGGTACTTACGCTCTCATTCACAGAGTATTCTCTACTAACGAGCCCAAACAAGGCCGAAACAGTTTGTCTAGAGATCTCTACGGTGAGAGCAGATTGCTTTTAAGTGATTAACATCCATGTGTGTACTAATGTCCACATTAACATTTTTTTTTTAATGTTGTGATCTAGCTAGGCCTGTGTTAATATCCCTCCCATTTGTTCGTGAAGTGGCACTATCACCGATTGAAATGCGAACGAAAATATCGTGGCGCCATCTAGCGACATTGATATTGTTAACCTTTATAGCTTGCTTGCAGGTGCACGAGGATGAACCAAATTTTTACTCAATAATCAAGGATGTCGTGGCTTGTTTGTTCCGTTAAAAGAAATGCCGTTATGCATTCCTTCGCTTGGTGCAAGCAAGTGCTAGATGGTACTACACAGCGCTAGATGTTGTCAGATTTCGTCTGCTTTCAATCGGTGATAGTGCCACTTTAAGCAAAATTAGCCTTCAACTGAGACGTTGCTTGCTTGAGTACAACCCCACTTATGGGTGCAAAATGGTGTTAATGGCCGGAGGGGGGGGGGGTAACTTTGTGCTTTACAGTAGCTCAATGGTTGAACAAAACCTTACTCTCTACCCGCGGACATTCCATGAAACTGTCGCTCCCGTTCGCAAGAACTGAGTGTAGGCGAAGCTTCGTTGCAGTACGGGTGATCCCAGCATGGTATTCCCTTTCAGAGGAAAACCATTTCAAGTAAATATGCCACCATCTTCCGACGACGCATGAATTCAGCATCACTTAGCTGGTTTCTAAACAGACCTGAACACGTCTCCACACAAAAGATGTAATCCCATTACACTTGTTCAGGCTTCTCAGCTCCTAAACCCTTAACTTGACCAGGATTGGTGTTAGTGGACTTGCGCCCCTTCTAATTCCTTACCGCTTCCTAGTGGTTAAAATTATTATTATTATTAAAACTTTGAAAATTGTTGTATGCCCTACACAAGCTAAAATAATTAAATAGTCGCTTTGCAGCTGTCAGTAAAGCAATTTTAGGTGAGCAAAGTAAACACCAAACCAAAAATGTCTAAGTTATTAGGACCATTCAAAAAGTTGCATAGTAATGAGAAGTGCTGAACTGCTTCAAGATTTTGTTCCAGCGTCCTCGACTTGAACCTATTTCCGTTGCGTTTGGGACTTAAATGTCAGATTGCCTGAGTCGAAATTGAAATCTCTATCTTATCTCTAATGATTCTTATTATAGCTTATCTCTAATGAAAGCTTGTGCAACGATTCCAAGTTTTGGTTTTGTAAATGCTGGCCAGGCACTTATTCAACCTATCTCCGAAAATCGCCACTTTATCGCTGCTAATTCTATCTTATTGCTAATGATGCTTATTCTCTCATCTTATTGCTACAGATGCTTATTCTATCATCTTATCGCTAATGATGCTTATTCTATCAT
>JAHWFP010139647.1:333519-344447 GCA_023313725.1 Lithobius niger
ATGTGAAACCTTACTGCTGTAGCCAACCATTATACGTGTACATACAATTAAAGCCAGAGTCCAAATTTCAAAATTTTTCATGTCTGAACAAACGGAGAGTAATATAAAACACACTCGACGACTTTCTTGGCTAAAATAGACACGCATCGTCTACTTTCAGTTCATTTCCCTACTGATACATGCATCATTTTCAAGATTTTCAAGCACTTTTCCAGGTATGGAATTTTATTATTACTTTCCAGGACATTTTCAGGTTTTCAAGGACTCGCACAAACTCTGAATTATCTGTAGAGCTGTGCTGAGTGCACTAAAACGATTAGTTTTTAAACATCTTCCAGTCATCGTTTAGCCAAGTACAATATACCAATTATTAGCTGAACTATAGACGGCAAAGTGAAAATGGTAAAAAACATTAGAATACAGCAGTAAGGTTTCATGTGGACTAAACAGTACTGCAACACTGCAGTATCTGAAACCTTACAAGAGAGTTTATTTATGTTTCTTTGCTGTTTTGACTTCAGATCAGTTAAATCTTACCTTACGCATCAAACGAGTTCGTTTTTGTTTTCTACTATGTTCTTGTCTAATGTATGACAGTACTTCAGTGACGGAAATCCTACCTGATCTGAGCACCAGTACCAAACGGCAGAGACGGTAAGGCCAAAAATGACTCCCGTCCAAGGAAGATCTGACGAATTGGCATCCCGGAACAAATGCAGCGCATCAGCGGGAACTTTGCCACAGAAGTCATTATTTGCATTCGTATAGTTGGTAACATTAGCTTCTGCCTTCATGAATTCTTGCATAACCGCTTCGTAACCTCCAACAGAATTGAAACCTAGAGAAAAATTCACAAATTTTAGCTTAAGTGCGGCATGATTTGTCTGAAATCTGAAAATCATGAGGACGATTACAAACGAGTAATAGATACACAGAAATTCATGTTTCAAGAAGTGTTTCGTCTTTATGTGTGTTTAAATAAGCCGTGAATCGAGAAATTCACGCGTTTAAGTCAAGACCTTTTCTTCCGTTTAACCTTGAAGCTATGCACACAGACAGACACATAAACTCTAAATCCAGTAGAGTATTCGATCTCGCTCGCTTCACTTCCTCCGCCTACAAATTAAAGGGACGAATGTAGTTTAAATGAGCCGAAGCAATTTAATGCTTATTTGGCTGAAACAGCTCAATTTTGAACATAGCCAAACTTTTAGAGAAGAAATATCTGGTAAAGGGAGGTGCCAACCCGGGGATTCGATCCCGGAAACCTCCGATCATCGTAGGGGCCGAACGATTGTCCAGTATTGGCCAGAATAGGTCCCACAGCCGTTGAAGGAGCATGGTAGCCTCTCACACTACCGTGGCCAGCAGTCCTGGCGGGGACTCTGCAAAGATCCCCTTTCCAGGGGTTCAACCAGATCCACAAACCTCCAGCAACCAGGCTGAGCTCTCGCACCGCGAGATCACAATTACCCGTAAGTCTCCTTAATTCTGAGCTAATTGGCTTTGAATTTCACCAATATCAAAAATGAATACCTTACTTGATAATCTAAACACAACCTAACAAAGCCATATTATGATTATTTACTAAGCCATCCAGTTTTTGAAAGTTTGAACTCTAATCGTATCTAGCCTACACTACTATAAACTATGATGACATGCGAGTAGGCTCTTGTAAGGTGCAGGCAGCTTTTACAGTTAATGGTAAAATACAGTGTGTTACATTATGTATTTATTACAATAACGGGCCTTTTTTAAGTATCTTAAATAAAAAAAAAGAATAATAAAAATCCGTTCCATACACCATTTTATACAATAAAAAGAATGAATTTGAGATTTACCAATTTTAGTTCCATTTCTATGCCACTGTTAGCAAAGTGTGTTAAATGATTTATTAACTTTTATGCACATATTTTGTATTTTTTCCTTAAAAAGAAAATATGTTTGATAAAAAAGGCGGAAATACAACACCTAAAAATACTCGAGTTATTTAAACTCAAGTTAGTCAGGTTAACCAACTTTGCTAACAACGGCATCTTGTATCAAGAAATTGTACTAAAATTGATAACTCTTCAATTTCCTTTTTATCGTGTGTAAAACGCTGTATGCAACGGATTTTAATTGTTCTTTTTGTATAAGAGTTTAAAAAAAAATGCGTCTTATGGTATGTAAGAGGAAAATTACTCGATTACCTTTTTACATATGAGTTGCAAATGGTTCGAGTCTTAATAAATAATACTTACTGAATATCATGAGGATAAATGATCCCACCACCATAAGAATGGTTTGTACAAAATCAGTCCAGATTACGGCAGTTAATCCACCTAAAACAGAAATGTGTACGTATAACTGAAAAACTCATATTTAAGTAATTTCTTTTGAGTCTTTTAAAAGTAAACAGAAGTAATGGTCGTTACAACGAACCAAGTCAATTTAACAGCCTTAATTAGATATTTCAGAAGTAGAAAGAAGAGTATAAAGGGCAGGGGGGGGGGGGGGGCCCCCAGGATTTTAACACGGACACATCAAGGCCCAAAACTTGTCCAGAATAGATCTCCTTACTGCTGACGGAAACTAGTCTCTCACAGTATCTGACAGATAGTGGCTTTGTCAAGATCCACTAAATCCACAATCAGCTTTCTTCCTAAATAATTAATGCGAATAACGCTTGTGTTATAGGAACTGGCAGTCATGAACTGGGAACTAAATTTCTTCATGGAGCCATCTTACGTGGGCTCTACTTTTCCCCCCCCCCCCCCCATCCGTCACAAATTTGTTTGCAAGTCTTTGTGGATATAGTTTGATGAGAGAGAAGGGTACCCATCCAGGCCGGAAGTGGCATCACAGGAAGTGGCGGCCATCTTTGTGACGTCAGTTCCGGCCTAGATGAGAACTCTTTTCTCTGTGATGCATTCCATAAGCCAAAAAAAAAGTTGTTGTACATTTAAATTGCAAGGGTTCGACTTCCTAGTTTGGTGTGCACAACCAAATCCCTCTGAATATTACACTGTCTCAGTAGTATCTACCATAACGATCAGAAAACACTAAATCACCGAATTTGTTCTGCACAACACCATCAGTTAACAGACGTTGTAAACATTGTCAGTTTAACAAATTCGCCGCTCGGTGTCAATAGATGAAGCCGCGTACCAGACTCCCATATATTAATAATTTAGTTGTCGCTTCAAGCAATCCCGAGACGGCCTAAGTCAAAGGGTTTGGCAGCACTATAGCGCCCTTTGTATGCGTCGTGCATATTTCTGTTGCATTCAGTATTTCAAAACTTAGGTGTATGCGTCACTTACCGGTAATAGTAAAAATAGCTGCAATGGCCAGCAGACCAATAACACTAACGTACAGATCCCAGCCTGCTGCTTGTTTTATAAAAATGGCGCCTGCAAATAAATCGGCCTGGAAAGAAAAGTTGAACGTTTCTTGTGAGATTCAGATCATGTAACATACCATTCGTAATAATATTTGCACGTGACGGAACAGATTCACAACCACCGCCACCAAGGCATCCAGGAAAAAATACAAAAAAAGGGCAGAAAATAGCAGCCTGGAAAAAAACAACCAAGGGCCTAAAAATCTATTGAAAAACGCAATTTTTAACTCTATCGTTATGCAAGAAGGCATGTCCAAGTTGCTGTACTATTGATTTTGGCTCCCTTGGCAACGAGAGAAGTTACCTGACGTGTACATCAACGTACTTACCGATATTTTCGTGAATACGTATAAAATGAGGGCAAGAACGCTCAAATACACTCTTATTCTTTGGCCTCCAAAACGTTTTCTTAAATATTCTGGCATCGTGTAAACCTGTAAGAATACCAATAATAAACGCTTGCAATTTCATACAGAATTCAATAATTGTAAACACAGACTTTCAAAACTGAGTAATAAATAGTTTGAAGGTTGAGTTCAAAATCAGAAGGTTACTGCTCAATTTTCCAGTATTTCAATTAACGTTTGAAGTCTAAATAAGTAGCATTAACTTGGCGAAAGAGCTTGGCGTTTGATATCGCGACTTCAAATGAACAAGCTTAGCGGGAATCCATAACAAGCTTTGTTTCGGGGAGATATTACAAGTTTTTTTTGGTCCAAATTGATAAACTCCAAATTGATTGATTGTTTCTTAGCAATAACGAGACGAGACGAAAATCCAGTTTTCCAAGCCTTTTTTTTTTTTTTGCTTAGTATGTTTGTGCTGAGTTTACGCATGTCTTAAGGTCAAGCCAGACTGACTGCTCGCGGCTGCATCACAACGCCAAGATGGTGCAAGAAAGACGTCAAAATGATCGATAAATGCAACAGCAACCTTACGATTGCAGCAATTTTGACCTTGTAGACACACAGTAAGGCGTGTATTCGCACGGCATTTTATTTTGTCTAGTTAGAGGGCTTTACTTTTTTTCGAGTGTCCACTGAGCTCAAATTATTTAGCAGCGGAAAAACAGCAACAATTCTTCATTTGTGCTGTTGTCCAGCTGCAGACTAGTGTCTTCGTGTTCATTGTTGTAAGTAAAATATGTTGCAGTAAGGATTTCAGTCGAATATTTTGGTGTTTTTCCTCTCTTTTTGGCACTTTTGTATTTGTATTAGGGTGTGTTTGGGGTTCTGGGCTTTGTTTTATTAGTTCTTTAGTATAGGGCGCATGGCTTCGGGCCCTCTATACCCTTTTATAAACCGTTGTTGTTCATTGTTGTATTATTGAAGGAGAACACCCTTCAGCTATTGTCCCTCTCATCGTTGCCGGGCAGATAACCCATTTGGGTTCGTGCTCCCTAAAACCAAAGGGTTTCAAAGGGTTTAACGAGCGTTAACCACTCCTGGTCATCTGCCCGAAGCCCTAAGGCCCTAAAACCAAACAACAATATAACAATAAACCGCCCTTAAAACAGTATTGAGATGGATTGGTAACTTTGGTTTGATAGCCAAATGCACGTCCCATCGTTAAACTGAGTACTGCCAACCCTTAGCTACCATGACCGTCGATAACCGTAGCATTTGAAACCGGCGCAAAACCTATAAACAGTCGACGATACAATGCGGTGCAAATGCGGAAATAGTATTTCTTTGAGGCCTCGAAGTGCGTTTATCAACCACTTTCCTTCAACCATGATACTACCGTCTTTTTTTTTTTATCTCTTGTCTGTCTCTTGTGACAATAATATTTATGGCATTTTAGACAATTGCTAAAGACGATAACCTTTCATAGAAACGAAACAATTGTAGTTCAAAGATAATAAATAAGCTTATCACTTTGGGGACGGCATTAAGCCACTAGCAATCCAGTATTTAATCAGTATTTATTGGGAAAATTAAATCACATCGAATCGTTGTCAGACTATAGTGTAGTTCAGGAAACATTCAGTTTCAGTTTATCCTAGCTTTCTACAATTTCAGAAATTAATTTAAGCTATCATTAATTTGACTCATCGGAGCAGCACCCAGTCAAGGTTCCTGAAGAAGCTGAGACTGGAAGGGGACCCTGACTCCCGGTCACTCAGTGAGTGCCAGGTTTAACTCGCTCCCAGCCTAAACCACGGCTCCAGAAGGAGCACGGGATAATTTTGCTAGGTAATTCCATGGAAATTCCTAGAATCTTTCACATGCCACAATCAACATAAGCACGAGTCATTGCAGTGCCCTTCCCGCCCAGAAAATGCTTCGGGCTGCCGAGATCAGGTTCGGGCCTGGGACCTCTGGTACAAAAGACGATCGTGTTAACCATTAGGCCACTTTGCTCCACAGTGCAACAATCTATAAGCCTGTATCAGCAGATACGGGATCTATTCTAGAGAATGTCATTTTGCAATACTAAAATCACTAGCTGCAGATGAAATCAATTGCCGATCTACCTAACGTGTTGTTCGAAGAACATACCACATAGCCTACGACCTGTTCGATTAATGACGTAATATTAACTTTTTTCCCCTCCACTCACAGCATCGTTGGGATGGTACTAGTTGTGGCATCGTCAAGTGACCGTAAATAATTCTGCATATTTGAATAATTCTGACCGTACATACATATTTCATACTTATAAAACACTGTACTTGTGTGTTGCATGAAAATTTTTATATCGAAACATATATTGCGCAGTAAACATGTTTACCCAAAGCAAAACAGTAACTTATGCTATACGTATATTCCAATTGCAGGGTCACGTCAGATTGGTTTGCTGTGAATTATGTCTGTGACTAATAATTGTATCTACAAGTGTGATACTAAGTGTGATATTAAGTGTATCTATTTTTTTATGTGAAATAGCAACTTACCCCAGCAGCCAAGTACACTGGGACAAACAGCCATCCCAGAATTGTGAGGACGAACAAAGCCTGGAAAAGAAAAATTAGGATAAAAATAGTCAGAAATTGCTTTAGGCAAAACAAACAAAAGTGCCCTTCTTTTGTATTGAGTCATAAAAAAATTCGTTCATAACAAATATGCATTTATTTGGTACGGTGGAGTGTTTGTTTGTCGCATTTGTTAGCTATCGTAACTACAAATTAATGAACATTGCAACGTAAACAAAGCCACAAAACAGCAAAAAGACAAACCGGGATGCAGGGGGGGGGGGGGTAGAGAGGGGGCAGAAACTTGTACCCTAACCACATTGGACTCGCGTGACCCAGAAAAAAAGAAACCATTCGACGATCGGATATCTTTCAACGACATAACGCGCCAATTTACATACTATTAACTGAACAAAAAACGATTAGAAAAAGTCATTAGAGCTAGTATCCCCATGGAATTCACGACGGTGAAGGCGCACAAATATAAAACGGATTAGAGTTCAATCGCGCGAAACGAACTATAATTTGAAGTCCATTGCCAGGGAACCGGGTTTGTTTTTATTCCTTGGTAACAAAAGAAAGTGAACGTAATTTTTTTTTGAATTGGGTCTGGTCCGAGAGTACGTGTGCGTGGAAGTGTTCGATTTGTGTCTTATACAGACGTTTTGTTGTTCAACGTTTTATTCTTTCACTTTACTTTTTGGTTGATTTCGAAGTGTTTTTAACGCCGGGTTTGGCATCTATTTTTATTTAGTTTGTCTTTTATGTTTTTATTTTCAAAACACATGATTCGTTTTTTGAGTTATGTCACTTGGCTTGTGCTGGCCTGTAGTTTAACCTGGGAGATGAGCGGTGTACAACTTGTTCTTTTTTCCAAGAATTGCGTAACCTCACACTGCAACACCACATTAGAAAGAGAAGCATAATTATACTTTGAATACCCGTTTTAAAACTGACACTGATAGGATGATTTCACGAATTACTTTTAACCCTACTTGGCAATATTTCCTGAAAAAATTGGCATAGATACCCATACAGCCACGTAGGCAGCCTAATATTGTAGCTATTCTACAATATTAGGGCGCGTTTACACAACAACTCACTTTTGCATTCTCAGCCATCCGACATCGTTTGAGTAAATACTTACAGTCTTACAATTCGTGACAATAGGATAAAGAATTCCTCCTGACGAAACAATTTTTCCAGTCGCTTCTGAACTCACATTATTGCCTGTTTTCGTTGTGAGCCGGCAGAGCTAAAACAGGCACCATGTTGGAGTTTTAGATGTTTTCTAGCTTCTAGCAGCGAGAACGCAAAGCAACCCCCCTCCCCCCCAAAAATAATTATTACGAAAAATCTATTGGCAAAGTGAATTTTGTTTAAAAAAAAAGGGCAGGGCATTGTTTCTGTTGTTGTGTGTCCCCCCCCCCACCCCCCAGCTGCTACACACCACTGGTTTTATACTGACGTATCTACCTTACCAGGACGAATTTTAAAAACAGGCTTGTTAACAATTATTGTATTCACGTTTATTGTGTTTATTTATGTGCTACTTTTTAGCATTCGACATGCTTAATTTTCTTGCGATTGCCTGTCCCAAAACAACTTGCAGTGACGAACGTATCAGATGTCATTGTGTCAGATGTTCATCGTACGGGCAGAGTGGAGTCTTTCAGCCATTCATTAATTTACATACACAATATTATTATACCCAACTACTTCCTACTCGAGTACATGTGTATGGAAAGGGAAAAAAAAGAAGCAAAACGGAAATGGCCGAAATGTGCATCCAACCGTGACGTCACATCCGATATGTTTTCTGGACTTTGTTACGAACTCTTTTCCACACAAATTGCCAGTAATGTGGAGAGAAGGCTTACACATCGATGACATCCTGAACTGCTTCTGACCTTCAGGCGTACAATTCAGCGCAACCCCTTCCAGTTTTCCAGAAATGAATTCCAAACAGATACACTTTCAACAGACACACGATAAACCCATTTAGAACAGTGGCCGTTAATTCACAAACGTGAAGTCATAAGTAAGATAGCAATGTTAGATTTTTAAAACAAGTGTTGTGTCCACCATAAGTCGACGGAGATCACGCAACTACAAGCTGGTAGCATCAAGGCATTTTTGTTCAAACAAAGAAGAATGTATGAAGTGACAATGAGCGGACTCGACGTGGTCGATATCCTCTAAGGGTGGGTTGACCACACCAGACTGGCGTATTCACGGGGCCTGACAAAAATAATTCTGAATGCCCGGAGGTGTTTTAGTCTCCGAGCACGAAGCAACATTCGACATAGCTTCTCACTGGTTTGCCGATTTTGTAGTATAGCAGCAATGAGTAAAAATGTTTAGTTCCGATGAAAACTAAACCATCAGACTACCTTTCCCCACTGTTAGTGTGCCCCACTACCAGGCACACTAACTAAAAAGGAAGTAGTCGAATTAACGTCCTTTTCAACTGTCAATATTAATTCGGGATGGAGAGGAACCTTTTTGCTAGGAATTACCTAGGATCTTTTACATGCCACAATCAACACGAGCATGAATGCATATCTGGGGCCCTACCCTTTCCGAATGCACGGGAGGGGGGAAGGATTGGAACCAGGACCTTTGGCTTATGAGACGGTTGTACTAGTCGTTGAGCCACCCTTACCCCCTAACAACTGAGAGCTGTGGATCTGACCCATTTGGACATTCTTTCTAGCCCTACTGATCTAGCATACCGTACTGAACCTAGGAGCAATTTTCAGCATAAGCTTGGTAACGTTTCAAAACGGCACTGCATGCATGTTATTTACTACGTGTGAAATCTACAGGTACCGAGCTGTGCTTCTGGGTGTAGCTCGTAAAATCAAAACAACACTGGTGATAAACTTGGTAGGCAGGGGTAGGGTGTAAGAATAAAAGGAAGGATTCGAAGGTAGGGCATCAACGCATTGGTTATTTGCGCCCATAGTAAGACAATTAGGGCCTTGTTTGGCCAACGACGAAACACATCTCAAGGAGCTAAACAAGTTGCCAGTAGAAAGTGAGAAGGACGAAGCAAAAATGGTCAAGAGGTGCGGAGTTAATTGTAGTGTGGGCCGAAACCTGGCAATCAGGAAAAAGGCAAACGAAAAACATGACTGGCCCACTATAGTATTAAGTGTGATATCATAGGAGAAATCATCGTCCGCTTATGACGTAACGCTCCCAGAAATTAAGTTTCCACAGGAATTAATGAAGCAGACACTTCGATTAGTCGGAATAGTTGTAATTTTGTTCCAGACATCGTCGCTTTGTTGTGACACCGAGTGGGAAATTTTGGAACTCCTGATTCTATAGTGCCAAGGTCGGCTGAAGCTCTCATCCCAGTTGGCCTTGTTTTTTTAGTCCCAAATGGAGTATGCTTGAGAGTGTGGTCTAGTTTTTTCGTGCAGCTGAATGCTAATGTCAAATCGTTTTCAGGAATCTAAGGCAGGAAGTCCTTAAACTTTTGTGTATCTTTTACGAACGCGTTTTACTAGCCTGGACGCAAAGCGTGTCAAGCGAGTGTGCAATGGCATCTCGTCGCAAATGACGAACTCAGTGTGTAGCACTGCGGCCAACTTTAAACCGATCGTCAGCTAACTGAATCTACATAAATTAACCAATATAATTTATACCAATTTATTAAAAAACTAAATAAATAAGGTAATCCACAGAATCGACTTGAAAATCTGATTTTTTAGTTTTAAGCTGTGGGTGTATAGGTTGTGGTGAGAGACTGTTCCGATGCATCAAGCACCCGATTGTATTGCACGAGTTACAAAGTCTACTCTCTGCATACTGCATGTTTTATTCTTCCCTGGTGTCAGTGTTAAAAAAATTTCCTTGTAGCCCAATCAAAAGTACGTAAACGTGACTTACATTGAGTTCGAAGGCTGCAATGCCGATACCAGAAGCTGCCCCTGACCCAGCAAGACCCACAAAATGGCCGCTGCCAATATTACTGGCAAAAAGAGAAGCCCCAACCTGAAACAAAACAAGTACATATAATAAATATTTTTTAAATAATAACATTCCTAGTTGAAAATGAAAAGAACTACCGAAAACTAGACAGGGGCTAGAGTTCTGGACTATTATTTTTCCCCGTATGTTACAGTATAGATTAGAAAGATGCTAGACATCGCATTATAATTCTTCCAAGTGTACGTGGTGCCCTGGTGGTGGGTGCGGCTACTAATACCTCTGCTAATGCTTTGCGTGTGAGGCAAATGGAGGGAAAGCATTATGAGAGGTATATTAGTAGCCTCAACTATAGCACCAGGACATCACGTACGCTTGGAAGAGATAATATGCGATATCTAGTTACATTTATAATCTGTGGGTAATTTGTGGTTATAGCAGTAGTACGCTGGTCCTCTGATAGATGGCTTCACATGTAACGAAGACTATATTTGAGCAATTACAGGTACAACATGCAGTGGCAACTATTTATTAATCAATATTTACGCATATTGGTCCAACTACGCGAAGTAATCTTTCCGGGAATGTAGTGATCATAAAATCTCGAGTGGGACCTTTTACGCCCTCTAGAAACGTTTGGTTGCAGTTAGCAGTGCTTTCACTAGCATGTTCATGTATGCTGTCCCTCCA
>JAHWFP010139650.1:0-21312 GCA_023313725.1 Lithobius niger
TTTGCACCTTGGGGTAGTAACTCTTACAGTCACAATTGTCCTGATTCGTTTATCAGGTATTGTAAATGGCTTCAAGGATGTCTTCAGTTGTCTTATTGAAGGCTCTGAAGACATATGAGATTGAAGATTGTTCGCACCTTGGGGTAGTAACTCTTACAGTCACAATTGTCCTTTTATTTATCAGGTATTGTAAATATCTTCCAGGATGTCCTCAGTTGTCTTATTGAAGGCTCTGAAGACAGATGAGATTGAAGATTGGTTGCACCTTGGGATAGTAACTCTTACAGTCACAATTGTCCTGATTCATTTATCAGGTATTATAAATATCTTCCAGGGTGTCCTCAGTTGTCTTATTGAAGGCTCTGAAGACAGATGAGATTGAAGATTGTTTGCACCTCTGGGTAGTAACTCTGACAGTCACAATTGTCCTGATTCGTTTATCAGGTATTGTAAATGCCTTCAAGGATGTCTTCAGTAGTCTTATTGAAGGCTCTGAAGACAGATGAGATTGAAGATTGGTTGCACCTTGAGGTAGTAACTCTTACAGCCACAATTGTCCTGATTCATTTATCAGGTATTACAAATATCTTCCAGGGTGTCCTCAGTTGTCTTATTGAATCCTCTGAAGACAGATGAGATTGAAGATTGTTTGCACCTCTGGGCAGTAACTCTGACAGTCACAATTGTCCTGATTCGTTTATCAGGTATTGTAAATGGCTTCAAGGATGTCTTCAGTTGTCTTATTGAAGGCTCTGAAGACAGATGAGATTGAAGATTGTTTGCACCTTGGGGTAGTAACTCTTACAGTCAAAATTGTCCTGATACATTTATCAGGTATTGTAAATGGCTTGATGGATGTCTTTAGTCGTCTTATTGAAGGCTCTGAAGACAGATGATATTGAAGATTGTTTGCACCTTGGGGTAGTAATTCTTACAGTCACAATTGTCCTCATTCGTTTATCAGGTATTGTAAATGGATTCAAGGATGTCTTCAGTTGTCTTATTGAAGGCTCTGAAGTCAGATGAGATTGAAGATTGTTCGCACCTTGGGGTAGTAACTCTTACAGTCACAATTGTCCTGATTCATTTATCAGGTATTGTAAATATCTTCCAGGATGTCCTCAGTTGTCTTATTGAAGGCTCTGAAGAGAGATGAGATTGAAGATTGGTTGCACCTTGGGGTAGTAACTCTTACAGTCACAATTGTCCTGATTCATTTATCAGGTATTATAAATATCTTCCATGGTGTCCCCAGTTGTCTTATTGAAGGCTCTGAAGACAGATGAGATTGAAGATTGGTTGCACCTCGGGGTAGTAACTCTGACAGTTACAATTGTCGCAATATAACATCACAGAACGGTTGTTAGCGCAAATAGCGCTCACCCCTATACAATGACTGCAGAAGCGCAGATAACATGGCACTGTTAATCAAGCTGGCTCACATTAGAGTTTAAAGATGCCAGCAAATAAACATTGCGCTGTTGCAAACTGCCAAAACAATTCGTGGTATTTTTACAAACCGGATATGGCAAATATCAGCTAACACAATTCAACTTCACAAAATTCGCTCTCCTCATTCTTCTCAGTGTTGTATGCCGTCCATTTTCAAGATGCATGATCGCAATGTACGGTGGCTTATTGGGACACACATTAACTTTTTTCTACACACACAAAACTTTTATGAAACCAAAACAAGATGACCACTGGCACGGGTGCAGTTTACCATATATCGTCCTAGGTTGTAGTGTGCCTTATCCGGTGTTGGAACACCAAAACTTCCGGTTTCATGAAAGTTTTGTGGGTGTAGACAAAAAAGTTGTTGTTTGTCCCAACGACCCACCATAGTAGCAATACGCGCTTCTTCCATTTGCCCTCCAAACTCGTGCCCTCGTGATATAACGCTTGCCGAATGTTGCTTTCCATAGGAATGTCCTCCATCCATTAAGATTACACCAATAATACAATATCCATTTTCTATCAATATTTGGTCGTATTCGGCTTTCAAAAACATCCTAACAATTTATTTTACACTTAAAAAACTATTTAAGACCCAGGAAATTAGAGGGAATTTGGTGTATGAAGAACGGAATAAACCTTACGGCCTATTGTCACCCGAACAGTTTATTACAACCCAATTTTCGATCCTAGCAGTCTTTTTCAAGGGCAATTGCTGGAGACTGTACAACAATAACCATGAGCAGCCAGCTTGTCAAAATATCAAAATTGAACAGAGTAGCTTGTTTTGAAATCTGACTGTCAGATTTGTTCGTACATCATTGTACCGGTAGTGCAATAGTTCTGCATACTTTTTATTCGAATGTACTATTGGAAAGCAACTGTAATTCTCGTGCTAATATTATTCGTAAAGTCGATGTCCGTAGATTTAAAGCAATTTTTTTTTTATGCCAGTGGTATTGGATTCTTACGATGATTCTAAGAATTAAATTGGTATGACTTAGGTGATTAAATCGGTAACAGATTTTTATTAAGTGCGAATATGACTTGCAGTATCTCTATTACCTTAAAATTAAATAGATTGCCGGTGAAGGGAATCAAACCTGCGATCTTACAGTGTCATTATTCTAATCCCTCAACTGCACGGGCGTATTGTCAAGGTCACAGGGGTTCTTCGTGTGCGATACACTCTACATATAATGAAAGGGGTGAACCCCGCCAGAAAGCAATTTAATGCTTATTTGGCTGAACCGGTTCAATTTTGAATATTACCAGATATTTAAAAATATTTGGTAATAATGGAGGAGCCAAACCAGGGCTTCTATCCGGGAAACCTCCGATCATCGTAGGGGCCGAAAGATTGTCCAGAATTGGCCAGAATAGTTCCCATAGCCGCTGAAGGAGCATGGTAGCCTCTCAGGCTACCCTGGCCGGCAGTCCTGGACGGGGCTTTGCCAAGGTCGCCTTTCCAAGGGTCGACCAGATCCGCAAACCTCCAGAAACCACACTGAGCTCTCTCACCGCTCAGCCACGATGACCACTATTGGTGACGGTATTACAGTAAAACGAAGTTAAATCTTAAACCCAGTAACACATGGTAGTGAGAAAAGACCGCAAAAAAAAAATAGGATACCGTTCCTTGCTTGCTGTTTTTTCAATCTTATTTTTCATTCTATGGAACTACTGTACTTCACAAGTTATCACCAAGCCATTTTCATTGCATATCTGTGCACCGTTTCACATAAAGAATCGGACAAACTGTTTCATTTGGTATAACATTTTAGTTCTTTGTTTTTATGTTAAGAACCTTGAAGATTGAACATTCAGGGCAACCCTAATTGGACCGAGTAAACTGGTGGGACTTTGCACGAGTTAAAGCAAATAATATTTTACATTTTTTTTTGAGTCTGCACCCATACTTCGTAGTTTGTTACTAGCTTTCACAGTGTTTTGACTGAATACATGTATCGTGAGTGGTGCACTATCCTGACCACTGACCAATGCGACTTTGTTTGGTTTTACAGAAACGAACACAATATTTTACACCAAATCTTGAACATTAAAAGTGTCTTCAATGTTTGAGAAGTTTGTGTAAATCAGTTGATGTCGTAACGGCCAAGTGGTTGAAACCTGAACACTACTCACTGAAACACTGCTTTCATTTTCAATGTACCTAAAAAAGACGGCAGATGCGTATGCGATGTTTTTAAAGTCAGCGGCTTGCGAGTCGCTTGGCCGCGGGGAACGCTTTCCCATTGAAATAACGAACAGGCAGCATTTCCGCTTGCAAGCGAGTCGCAAGCCGTTGACTTTAAAAACATCCCGCTTGCATCGTCAAAGCACATTTATCGCAAGCCACCACAAGTTTTGGTGTGATGCGTTTTCAAAGAGCCATTAAAAAAGGACAAAAGCACATCTCTCGACATTTCTCGGACAAAATCGTTGACCTTTTACATGCGTAAGCTATATCAAGAATTTGTAACTCTAAAAAGTCCCTACTGAAACACGTTAGATTCGTCCCTATTAGTTCAGTCCGAGTTTTCAGAGGGCGCCTCGTGTTCCATCTGGTAATTTGTGCTCATTTTTCAGCCCAAATCTAAAGTAAACTAAATTACAACTAAGCTAGGGTAAATAATAATTAAATACAAGCTAGTTTCGTTTAGTTTAGTTTAATTTTAGGCTAAAAACTGAGTAGAAATTCCCACATAAAACACGTGGCGCCCTCTATAAACTAAGACTGAACTAATGTGAACGTATTTAAGGCGTTTCAGAATGGGTCTCAGCCACAAATTCTCATCCCCAACCCTATAAATTCTTGTCTACATTAAATGATGCAGAGCAAATTTAAATGTTTCACCGTTTTGAGTGTATTGAAATAATAACTTAATTCTGTGCAATTCATTTCAACTACAAAAAAATTACGCTTTATTTATTTCAGAGGCCACCCAAGGAGTCAAATGGAGCGGCAGTGGTTCTATGGGTGGGCCTGGCTTTGTTGGTCCTAGGAATCATCCTATGTGTGTTGGTGATGGGCGAAGGAAGCTGGAATTTGCCCGAAATCCAACTAATTGGCCCATCTCTTGTTGGAATGGGAATATTTTTCTGCTTACTCAGGATATTCTCTTGTACCTGCGGACCCAAGTGCCTCAAGGTAAATTTTCCGCAAGCTGCATTTAAACAATACTTTGATACAATCCCAAGAAGAGCAGTTGTGGCAAGACAGCTGCCCCGGCTGGAACTGCTGCCACCACTGATTCTCACTTCACACTGTTCGAGCCAAATCTGTGGCAATATGACACAAAAACAGTCATATTGCCACAGATACTCAGGTTTATTATTTACTTGTACCGTTGTTACACTGTAATGACCTAGGAGGGAATTGGTCACCACACCTCTCTCCTCCTCCCATGTTGGGATGGCTGCAACAAAACTGACCAAGACAAGCTCAGGGGCTCACTGAGGCAAGGTCATGGGCTACGGGGACGCATACGTTAGGCCAGCTTGGAGTGAGAGACGCCCCATGACACACCATGACAGTGGCACAGCAAATTAGTAATGCCATACACTGCAAAGGCAAAAATCTAATATGCCACCACCATTAATATCAAAACAACGACCTAAAATTACAGTAATGATTGGTGTATCACCATAGCCACCACTATGAAAAAACCAACTATGATGTATTAACAGCTTTTCATCACAGCACAAAATTTTACGAGGACTATTACTAACAATCATCATAAGATCTACCACTACGAAAACAACACAATTATGAACTACCCCTATAATATCTTCTCCACACACAACTGTTACAAACAACAACCATATAAGATCTAATACCTCAAAATCAAAGCAACCACACAAAAAGGCACCATAAACCCACCAGTGCTGCAACCAAAGTACGAAAACCACAACCCCAACCAGTGCGATCAACCACAGCAAAGCCTACCTAATGAAATCTGCCAACACCCACACCATATGTACTGCCAGCACTGTCGCCGTTAAACAAAAGCCAACAGAATTTTTACAGATGACCAATGCAAGATTTACCAACACAAAAAAAATACTACTGTAGAACAACTACTGTAAGGTTTAAAATCATAAAAAACCTAAAAAAAACATCAACAGTCTCTCTATGCGTTATCATAGATGCCACACTACACAACTATCAGTAAAATTATTTGCATGATCTACGACCATTAACACCAAAATAACCACCAATGATCTGCACGTTCTACACAATCTCTACCACTACTACAGGAAAATCCACACAATCGTGCTACACGTCACCGCGAAATCCAAACCAACTGCCAACAAGCACCAAATGCTCTATCACCACAGCAACCACCACACAAAAACGACACAACTCGTAAAAACCACTATAAAATCTACGGCTACAAAAACGCAACAACTCTTAATAACTTTCATACATTTCATCCGTGCTGCAAGCTTTTGTTACTGAAAACCACCTTACAGTCTGTGGTACCAACACGCACGACCAAACAGTTACCAACGACTACCACTCGCTCCTCACCACTGAAGCCACAACACAAAGAGCCATCGCACAAATCCTTTTAAGACATACCATAAAATCTACCACCGCGGAAACAAAACCAATTCAAACTCCTACCCTATGCTTCATCACTAAAGCCGGGCATATCTAAAGTTCTATGGGGCTAAGGAGTTACCAACTCTAACCGATTCAATGTTCTTTAGCATTTGAACGGTCCCATGAGTATCACAGTCTTTTAACTCGTAACCAGTAAAATTAAACAAAAACTCGAGCAGCATGGGAGTGGCATTAGATTATACTCCAACTGATTTGATGACTCATCTATCTTGACATAAAACCCAATCCTTGTAAAAGTTCTTTTGGATTTTTTAGTGCAAAATTTTGTCGCCTGCATCCGTTCCCATCAAACACATTTTAAGTGTCAGACATAGCCTTAATACTCTTAGTTCCAACGGACTTTACGATCATGGTCCTGCTACAGCCAATTCCTCGTGAATTGACATAATAAGATCGTATAAATCAATACTACCACCTTTAAGCTCTACTTTTAAGAATTAAATAAGAACTAACGACACCGCGCTTCTCATAGGAGGGAAGCATTGGGGAAGGTTTTTCAGGACAACATGCTTCTCGAAGGGGTAGCTTCAAGACCGCCTTGAGTCTCATTTATTTCTGCCATGAACCTGAACATGGAAATATATAATAGAAGTGATCATAGGGAGGGGGAATATTAGCGGTGGCGTGGGTGAGATTGAGTCACAGGATGCGCTGATTGAGTGAGCGAAGCAGACGGAAATCAGCGTTTATTAACCAGTATGCCCAAAAATTTTAAGAAACTTGATTTGGTCAAACATGGACATTCACAAGGGCGATCATACCGTACCAGTGTTGCAAACCGTCCACCCAACACCGCCCGTGTGTAGCACGCAGTTCAGCCATAGTGACGACATAGTTACCAACTAAAAACAACCTACTCTACGGTTCCCACATACCACCCAAAAAAAACACCAGTAGTTTTGACGTCCATGTTTAGCGAAAACCGAGTTAGCTACCGAAATGCAGTTAATGGAGTCAAATTAAACTGAAATAATCTGAGAGAAAAATCTATACATCATGTTGGAAAGTCATTAACCTGGGAACTGTATTGTTGAAGCTTTTGTAGGAATTTTGTATTACATTGACCTAAGTATGTCAACCAATCAACGGAGGCCCTCATAGAATTAGTCTTAAAATTTGTCCACCAACCAATCAAAACTCAGCTAAAGAGTGGAGATAAGACATTACAGGAATGTGATCACCAACACCGAATGTATGTTTCTTGGTCGGTAAGAATAAAAATTATTTTAAAAAATAATAAGAATAACATAACGTTATTATTGTCATTACCAGAGCAAGCACGGATGGTGTTGGATGCATAACGGAAACCCAACCAATCGAATTTTTGCACGTGCTGCCTGCCTAACAAATGCTTCATTCGCTTTATTCACTCAATCAGCGCATCCCGTCAGTTGCTCCTCTCCGACCCCGACCCAGACCACAACCCTGATCCCAACCTGACCCGAACACTTTTCCTGGACCCAGTCTCCATACACCTGACATTTGAATATTTCCATGGGAAATAAATAAACACGCAGTTGCAGAAAAAAGCTCAAATTTCTAGCCCGGAGGCTTTGGCAGAAAGTAAATTGCCGGCAATACCTCAACATTATTTTTTTTTCCTATTTACAGGGGCCTTATTGTTACCGGTTACTTGGCAACGTAGCAACGATATGCACAGCATATTTAAATTGATTGTGAAAGCGATTAAAGGGATTGTTAGATTCTTACTTACTCTTAAAAGTAGTAGTCGTGAAGTAGTAGTCTTGATTTACGCGATCTTTTTATTATGCAGACTAGAGGAAGTCAGTGCTACGTCGGCTGGTGTTGGATCCACCGTTAGCAACACTGGTACGGTTTGGTTGCTCATGTGTGTGTCCATGTTTCACCGAATTAAGTTTGTTAAATCCCAATTTTTGCGCACACTGGCTAAAAAACGAGCAATATCGACGTTATAAGCCAAAAGTTCTCTAGGGGAGGAGACACACACCCATGGTATCAGTATGCACCATCAGTAGGATACACTACATCAGTTGATAATTGTTTCGGCTGTAATGATACTTGCTAAAGTACTTTTAGGCCATACAGGATTTCATTGTATTTATTATCTTTCTTCGTCGTAACAAGGACTTCGTCACACTCTTATGAAACGTGATAATTGCAAAAGGTGTGAAGAAAGGCAAGTCCGACCATTTGTTCCCGCTACACACAATTTTCGAAAAGTATGGTTTTCATTATCAACACGAGCTAAATGCAAAGATTAATCGACACAGATTAATCGACACAGTCCTACCATTTATCATTCTTCTTTGGCTAAATGTATGACATGAAACATTACCAATCAAACTAAGAAACGTAAAAAAAAATCATTAAAAAAACCCATACACACAAAATAAATAAAAAGCGACATGCTGCCTAGCTGCACTGTAGCATATTGAGGGACATAACTAGCTTGGCAGAAATGAGAAACCAAAATACTAAAAGTTGTTGCATGGTAAGTTGTCATATCTAGTTGAAAACTTTCGAAATGCAAAAAGACCCATTGCTGTGATTCCAGCCACAAACTGTTTTGAAATATAAAAATTTACATGACACGCTAATAAGTTTATTTGTTCGGGAAATAAACTTTGCTTTTTAGGTGTTTTTGATTAGATTAGCCAATTTAGGTTAGGTGCCATAGAACTGATTAGGATGGATACAACAACGAAATAAAGTGTAATGTAATTAGGATTATGATTGCTTTTGTAGTAGAATGTAAGGTTACGAAACGAATAATGTCTTGCCGAAATGGGTTACATGTTTTTTTTTTGTTTCGCTGATTTTGGTTTTTAAAGGAGAAAATATTGTTAGATTCAGAAAACCACTCAAGACCTAAATAGTAAAGCTATCATCTCCACAGAAGAACTTGTCTTAACGCATGTCAGCCCATTTTACGGTGATAAGATTTAACTCGATTTAACGTAAGATGTTACATAACCATATCACATAGGACTGCCAGCATAAAATATATGGAAAACACCCTAAATGAACAAAGTAGACAGTTAGCACTTTAATTAAGAACTTTGAATTAATTGCTTTTGAAGAACTTAAGTTAGCCTACTCAATCATCCCGATGAAGCAGCTGCTTGTGAAATGAGTAAGAATCATTTGGTGTGATCTTCATGAATGGAATAGATAAAATTGTTTTAAGTAATTGTTTATTTACTGAAGTAACAGTGGTACAGTAAGCGATAAGCACGCAACAGTAATCGCATGCATGCTGTAGCAATTAAAACCGCCAACTTAGAAGCAATTCTCCTCGGCGAAGAACACAAAACTCCAAGTTCCTTTAAATTGTCGGTGGCTGACGGCCGCTTTCTTCAGAAAGAACACTTTTACAACACGGGAGACACTCTACTTCATTTTGGAATTCATCAGCCACCGAAAATTTAAAGGAACTTAGAACTATGTGTTCTTCTTTGTGGTTTTGTGTATTTTGTGCGATTTTGAAGTCTGCTTTTTACTAATGAAAACGGCATTTGCCGATTTTTTTCAATTGTCCTCGGATCTGCAGTCTGCATGCTTGAAAGCAATGCGTCATGCTATCGTGTTGGGTTGCCAATTCTGAAGTAGACTGGCTTCGAAATTATGTGCTTGTCGTTATACCTCATAGCTGAAACACGAATTCTTTCATGTTGCTCTTCAACAAAGTCAACAATTGCGAAACGGTTTATGAAGGGCATAAAGGACCCAGAGTTCAGAATTTCAAACACACACTAATACAAATACAAAAAGGGCCAAAAGGAGAGGGAAAAAACGGAAATAAACGATGAAACCCATCCTGCTAATTACGAAATCTTTAGCTAGCCAACAATAGCATATTCCACGCGACTTGGCATGGTTTGTACGGTAGTAATGAATTTCCACTTGCGCCGCAATTGCCGTCATTTGTCTATCGTAACATTTAAGTCTCCGCTGTCATGCTTACACAAACTTGGCCATTTTTGAGATGATCGGTTCAGCACAATGAATGCTAAACTTGACAGAAAAATATCCCAAGAAGTATAACAACAACAAATTTCATTGGTGCTGTAAGGCTTCATGTAACAATTATAGTGAAGCCTTGCAGCGCTGCTTGATTTAAACCATGCTCAATGGCTGTTTGCCGTGACGTCACCATGACTTAGCCGATGATGAACGAGAACAACGGCTGTTTGGCCGTCTGATTGGACTAGCCCAGTCACGTGATATGCACGTCGCAGCAAACAGCCATGGCGTGTGGTATAGAGCAACAGCCTTAGTTCCCCAATGTGTAGTTAAAATTCTGAGCAGTCGTTAACCTATGACAGAATTCGTTAATATCATGTTCAATTCTTTCCCAGCTCTGTTCTTCAGCTTCTGGCCGTATGCAAATTACAGTGTAACATGTATCATTTCATTATATTTTTTTAAACTTATTTTTGTTACTACTTACGTGTAAACTAAGAATTTTAGAATTGATTAATGATTGCAATTTTTCTTTGGTCCTAGGTGTGTCCGTGCTGCAAGATATGTATGCCTCCTAAGTCACCCACTCGTCCATCCACTGCAAATCCAGAAAAAACGCCAATGAATGGAGACGCTGAAGCTATTGAATCACGGTCGTCAGCTGACACTCAACGCCATGCTGATTCTCCAAAACCCCAGTCCTCGTCCTCAGCAACATCCATTGTCCGGCCTAAAACACGGCCTATCCTGGTTTCTAGCCAAGCAGCGGATCTGACGACGGGTGCCGGGAATCCCGATAGCCATTCTCGGCCCATAACTCGCGTGAAGCGAGACACTGTGACTTTTGTCAATGAGGCAGGACCTCCAGCATTGCCAGAAGCCAAAAACGGTATCGAAAGGAGGAAGTCGAGTTTACTATTGGACGATGAACTAGACGACTTTGCCGAGTTCGAAGAGGTCGAATTAGCTAGTCCTGTCCGAATCCACAAAACGAGCCGACGACAACTGACGAAACAGGATGAAGTGGTCTTAGATCCCAGTCAGTTGACGAGCTAGCTACCACCACAAACCGCACAAGAAATTTAAGAAACTTAACGAAACAATTATACTCGAGCAATAAGAAATAGCCACTGCTGTTCGTGAAAGGTATTGCAGATGCATGAGGGTGTTGCTATGTAAAATGTATTAGGAACAGCGAGTGCGCCCTGTTCCTATTAATTTCAACCCGAAGAGATTGTTAACATCGATTCCAGAGGACCGCTAGTTTATAGTAGAAGAGATGAACATTCGCTTGCCGGTAGATTCATACATATCTGACAAATGACAAAGGTATCACTTCTCCATACGGTTCCAGTGTAGTGTTCCTAGAAACATGTGCAACAGGCTTTATCCCAGTAGAGATCATTCGATCGTACTCAAACCGCAGCATGGCTGTCAAATCTTCGACAACAAACACGCTTTATTGGGATGTGACCATACCTCACAGAATGATGTGTTGGCTGAGGAGTGTTTTATGTTCTGCAGTTATTCTGCAGCATTTACTTGTTCAGTAGCCCTGTTAATGAATGTCTATTATTTTGGTAGGCTACGGTCGTTTATTTTAAAAAATGGAGGTAGGTAATAGGTTTTAATGTGTTTACGTTCCCAGTTTACTGTGGTAACTACAAAATACGGTTCCTGCATTGTGTAGAAGTCATCCAGCCAATATTTTCATGCTCCTGTACTCGTGTAATTACATTGTGTTTCTGAGGAACCATGCAAGTGATTTTTTTTCGTAGAACATCAGAATGTGGTAGCAGAAGTGCATTTGGGTATGTGCGTATACATTTATCTGTTACAATTACTTGTTCGTGGTTTATTCACGCATAGACAATAAGTGAGCTAGTAAGCTTTGGTGGCAGCTTGCTGATCATGCGAACACAGTAAGCTTGTGGGGTTTAAAAACTTAGTCGGAGAATGCACTTTATTCTGGATCCAAAGAATTCTTCGGGTGAAAGAGCAACGGCGCTGAAATACCTTGTGTTAAGAATGCTCACGGTGAACAAATGATTGCTGATACGCAAGAAAAGATTCACCTGGTAACGAAGCTTAGTGTCCCAGTACTGGAATAACATGCTGAAGAATTCAGATGCCAGTCTGATCCGTTACGAATGAACGCAGTGGCTAATACTCAGTTCTCATCACGGCAGACATCAGGGTAATTTAAAAATAAAAGTGCTTCTCTATTCACAGTGGTGGACCATAAGTGATGACGTGTAAATGATGGCCCACAACCCTCCCGCCAGAGACTCCCTTATCATCAAGTGCTAAAGCCGGATGTTAAGTGCTAAAACCGGATGTGCTTTATAACATTTTGAGAGGAAAAAAAGAGGAACTCTGTTACAGTTTTTCTGTGACTTTCCTGGGCTTACCAGTGAATGCCAGCTTAATAGGCCCACGGATGTGCTGGAAGTTGTACAGCATTTACGATGAAATGGTAACAGCAAAGTTCTTCGCAAAGGGAAGTCTGCCAGCTAGGAGTATCATTGTAAACAAAAGTGAAGCGTCGTTTGTCATTCAGCCACTGTCTGCAAGGAATATTAAAAAAATTCTAGTTTTCCAAAGTGAATTGCAGTTGCAAACCCCTGCAACATTTCACAAACAAAAACAGTGCAGATTAGATGCAAAAACCACTTAAAACGAACTAACACTGGGTGGCATTAATGGCTAAGGAATAGGACACATTTGCGAGATGAGTTGTTTTTATGGGTTATTGTTTAGAAATGTACACGGTTAATCCTTATCGCACCAAATAACATGAGATAAAAGAAAGAAACACTACTTGCCTCTGTCAGCAGCGGGAGTAATCAATGAACTAATCTAAATCTAAATCTAAATCTTTTGCTTTGACGCCTTTTCGGCTTGCAACATTTACTCCATACATTTATCGTAACACAAATGCTCTACTATTGGCTGGGGCATTTATTTAATATCAAACCACTTGCTTCCGGCCATTATTGATTCTTAGATACCGGATATTGTTGTAGTATCTGGTGCATACATGTCGAATGTGGCATGTTAAAGTTCCTGGGTTTTCCGCTAGGATTTCTCCGGCTAAGTTGTCCCTCCGATCATCGAAGGGTAGATAACCTAGTGCTCCCTGAAAAAAAGCATCCTTTCCGATTCCAATATCCAATTGTATGGTTCACCAAAAAGTTAACGCTTTTTAAATGTTAATATTGTTGCTAATCTGGAATGCAAAAACGCAAAAAAAAAAAAGGTTAGCTTAACCACACTCGTGTGTTACCCAACCCTGAGCCTCTTATGAGCATATTTGTACAAAATTCAGAGAAAATGTTTTGTCGCCTTAAACATTTCTACTTATGCTTTATTGCAAAAACTTGCTTTATTTACCATACATCCTCTATTTATGGCCTAGAAAACTGGTTAAAAATCAAGTCATTTTGCTCTTGCTTCAATAGAGACCGACTACAACTAAAAACTGGTTACTACAAGATTTAGAAAGAAAGCTTAAAGTATCTATACATACATGTAGAACATGTGTCTGCCATTGCAAACGGTAAATAATTTCACATGAATGCTTTTACCATTACTCTTTAATAAGCGTAAACAGGGCAGTAATCATTACTGAATAAGATTTTTTCCAAAAACAAGCCATTTTGACCCGGCTACAATTAGAGGCCGGTTACAACTACAGACTGGTTACGACAAGATTTAGATATGAAATTTACGGTATCAATACATGTTGAACATGTGTCTGACATTAAAAGCGGTAAATAATACCACGTGAATGCTTTACCATCACTGATAAGCCTAAACATGGCGGTAACCACTAATAAATAGGATTTGTTCAAAATCAAGCCATTTTGACAGGACTACAATTAGAAACCCGACCACAACTACAGAACGACTACTACTAATTCATGATAGGAAAAACACCTGCTACAATTGAGGACCCGGCCACAAACACAGGATTTACGGTATGTTAACTACTTACTGTTTTGCGGCCACTGTGGCACTTCATCGTAACGAACCATAATTTGAGACCCAGCCACCATATTTTTTTATATGGAGAATAGAACGGCCACCATTAGACCGCGGCTATTAATGGGGACCCGGCTTTTAGTAGAGCATTTACGAACATTTAACTCACTTTTGCGTTGCAGTGACATCAGACATTTTCCTCCTACAGCCTTGGGGCGTGGCTTTCGTGGGCTGACCTTAGACTAAGAAAAGTTACGACGTCACTGCAACTTGGGTGTGACGCAATGTTTAACTCCGGTTCATTGGTTTTGAGACAAATGTGACGTCGATGGTTAGTCGGGCTACACCATCCACTGATGATAGTGCTTCTAAAGTGGGAAACAAGTGAAGACAACTGCCATGGCTTTCATGTTTCAATGGCTGGTACTTGCAAGTAGCCTTTCTTTCTTTTACGGAAACGCGAATTTTTCAAGAGTGGATCTTACTTGCCTTTGCACATCTTCACGCTTGATTTATTTTTTGTTTTTTGGTTTTGCCATGTGCAAATGTGGCAAAACCCCACGCACAAAAAAAAACTGTAGTGCCTGAAACACAAAAGTATACTTTTGCTACAAAATCAACGAGGCTGCTAATAATAACAAAAAAACTTGACTCTCATAATCATGCATCTACAGTGGCCTTATGATGTACACATTGACTGTTGATGTTGTAAGTTCCAGCTTCCATAAAATCTCCTAACTAAGCTAGTCATCAAAATTTCAGGCAGAACAGTAAAATGACTATTATGTGGCTTAAATGAAAGTGCATTAAGTACTGCCAATGAATTATTGTGTATGTGTAAGAAGCAGTACTCCTTACTACTGTATTGTGTATATTGTACGATCCGTCATTAGCCCCGATTGTCCTTTTCTCCTTCTGGCACCAAGGCTTCGGCTGGTGCGCGTTAAACCTCCAAGCCCCAATTGTTCTGAATTGCCATTTAGTAGTCCAATTTCTATGAACACCTCAATGGTCAGATCAGGGTCCTACATTACAAAAAAGTTAAAGCATTCAGTGAGGGTATAATATGTAAAAGGCCGTACGACTTGGATTTTTCCGCAGTGTTCGATCTCAGAAAGATCAACCACGATCAATAAAACAATACACTGGTGCTTACATCCACCATTTACTCTCATTATCTAACAAATTTTCAAGAGAACTTGGCTTAAGCATCTTTCTACAGATCTAATTTCCTCTTCGTTAGAACAGTTCACGCACAATTTCAAAACAAAAAAAGTTATCTTGACCTATATCTTCTGCAAATTTTCGACAGCCAGTAATTTGGAGATGTAGGGGCTCAGATGACTACCCTCATCAGCAAATCTCATCAGCAAATAACAAAAATTCTTGTCACTATGTCATGTTCGATCGTCTGTTCGTCATTTAAGACGTAATTTCCCGTAATTACCCACCAATTATTTTGTGCGCAACAGAGGAAGTAAACGAACAACTTAAAAATAAATTGTGAATATATGTAACCTGACAGTTTAAAAGGCTAGGGAAAAATCTGGAAAGGTATACATTTCTATATTATTCAGAAGTACGTATGATGGTTTACTGATGACAAGTCATTTTTATCTAATTCCTAAAAAGGAAATTCACACCTAAGATGCCTGTTGGTAATTTTGGACGAGTCATGAATTTCTTGGACAAAGTGTAAACTATTCACTTTCAAATTTTAATCACAATGTTGAAGTGCCTATTTTGTGTTGGATTTTGATGAGTCATTCAAATGGAGCATATTTCTGAAACTAATTTTTTTCATCCAACTTGCTACTTCATCGCAATTACATTCCTGGAAGTTTTGATTGGTTAGAAAAAGCAGGAACTACATTTAAGGTTGTTTGCTAACTACATACAAGAGTGCTACCAGAGATCACACAAATTAATTCGTAAGGAATTGATATAATGATGAATAGAAAAATTCAGATCTTCGCAGAGTTTGGGTGAAATTATCTTCGATTACGTCATTTCCCTCGCTTTCAGTGAAATTTGGAATTTTTTAATAATAGCTCGACAAAACGTGTTTGGAGTTGTTAATTACTCTATCACGAACCAGCCATTAGAGGTGGGCAGCCCTCAAGTTGAATTTGTCCAAATTCAGGACAAATATTTAGGTGACAGAAAACCTTAAAAATTTCATGAGTCTAAACAAGGTGTCACAGAATAAAGCCGATAAACTCGTAGGTGAGGTGTGAGAGGTAAACACAAGTAAAATGTCACATAAGACATGTATCTGAAAAAGCTTAGTTATAGAGAGAATTTTTATTTTGTTATCATAGATGAGGACGTTCCTATAATTACCACTGGGAATTTCCCAAATAGACGATAATTCTGCCGAATGGCAGATTGAATTAAATAGTCTGAGCGCTTCTTTAAAATAGATAATTTGTGAATTTTAGCAGGAAACTCCTTTCCAGATTTATTTTGCCGAGATCGAAAGTGGAAACGATTCTTGCTTATTCGACATCCAGGTTTTATGTACGAAGTATTTAACAGTCAATGTTTTAACTCATAAAGTTTTAAATATTAAAAGCGCAATATTGAAAAAAAAATATCGTGCTTAGAGTTTACAACATTTTCCAGTATTCGGCACAGCATTACTAGCCCCCATCACATTTCATGATCCAACCTACAATTTCATTTGCTTCAGCGTTGTTATTTCGTATTAACTATTAAGTGGGTCTAAACATCATTTTCATGCTGCTCATTCACGACGTTAAATGTACATCTCCAAATCCTGTTGAGAAGCCGACTCGTGTTTCCATAAAAAGTCCGACGATTCCTGAAGCTGACGTCCTTACCCTAAAACGGGCATAACTAGAACAAAAGCAAATCGCTTCCTTTAAGTGAGATATACTATATAGATCCATGGTTTTTTTTTTTGGTCGGTAACCATTCAGTGATGAGTAAAGCCTTGATTTATGTAACTATGGAAGTAAAAAGGTCAACTGCAAATTATACATTTAATACAAGCACGAGTGGAATTCGGTTGAGAATTTTTCTTTTCTTTTCCGTAAACGATTTTTTGAAGGATTTCGTGTTAGGGATTCAGTTTCGATTTTGTTATACGAAGTAATTTTGATTTACGGTGCTTAGTTTTGTGTATAATGTTTACCTTTTATGTTTGGTTGACGCTGTTTAACTCTTATTTGATGTTGCGTTACCATCTACCATATCATCGCGTTTCATCAACCATCCTGTAATTTTATTCGCTACGGCATTGGCATTTCGTATTAGGCCTAACCTTATTTTTATGTTGTTGATACACCAAATGAAACGTATCTTAACCGAGAAGCAGCTTCGTGTTTCCGGAAAAACCCGACGATTAACGAAGCTGACGTCATCTCACCATCACATTTCATTAACCAACCTATAATTTTGTTCGCTTTGGCATTGGCATTTCGTATTAGACCTAACATCATTTTTATGTTGCTGAAACGCCAAATTAAACGTATCTTACTGAGAAGCAGCTTTGTTGTGTTTCCGTAAAAACCCGACGGTTAACGAAGCTGACGTCATTTTTCTAACAAGGGCATAAAACAAAGCAGCATCCTCTAAGTGAGACATACTGTATAGATCCGTGGTTTGTTTGTCAGCGCTCATTGAGAAAAGCTTCGATCTGTATAATTACTGAAGGAGGAGGTCCACTGTCGGTTTCGGTTTCGATGAGCCGGGGTCTTCCCAGTGTAATTTGACCATGGTCATCATTTAGTGAAAAGAAAACGAAAATTCTCAGGGTAATTCGAGCATGGTACAAATTTTGCAGAAAGAAAACAAAATTTCTCCCTGTAATACTTCAGGGAAATTTTCAGGTTAAATACCCTGCAAAGTATTGAAAGTTCTCTTGTTTCTTCAATTCCCATGCTATTTATTAGCAGAAAACTTCTTTTGTGCTTCGCACTCGGGAAGTTAGTGTCTACCTAAATAGCATTCAGCTTGAAAAAACTGTTGATAACTTTCATAATCCAGGGGTATTACACTTGGTAATTACCCGAGTTCTAATTTTACATGTGAAAACGTGTGGTATCTAATTCCAAAATTCTGCAAATGGGAAACCTTGCTTTCCTACCTAAACCTAGTTTGCCTAAATACTAATGGCCCGGGAACATCCAAACGCAGTAGCACGGTGGCACAATAAACAATGCAGACTAACTCCTGACAACAAAGCAGACAAAAAATTTTACAAATGTTACTTTTCCCATTCAAAATTTAACAGTTAATTTAAGTATTTCCAAATTTTAACAGTTAATTTAAATGTACTTGTTTGTTAAGTAAAAACGAGGGCAAATAAAATGATTGAATATATAAAGCACGATTTGATTAAGATATAAAATAACAATTCTCCCACCGAATAACACTTGTGCTTTTGCAAAATGGATAATTTTGACGTCTTAGCACTCAGCTCCTTTCCAACAAATTAAACCTGGAAAGGAGTTTCGTGTTAAAGGGCCAAAGTTATCGATTTTGTAAGAGCACTAGTGCTATTGTAGCTGATGTCACCCCTTTAGGGAACTAAATCGGTGCTTATTTGCAACTGGCCATTGACTGTTTTGTGACCATACACTAAGATGGATTTAAAGAGGAAAGCAAAATTGTTTGCGTTGCTTTCCAGTGCTTGATCTCATGTGAATTGTCAGTGAATATATTGTAGGCATAGACAAACAACTAAAACGTCTTTTAAACATGTTTTGGCTGCGTACTTGCAAAACATGTTTAACATAATGTACATGTGTTTATTTCCTAAGTCGGCCCTGAAAGTTTTCGGTTTTATTTTGACACCTGCTCTATAAACAATTGACTACCGCATAATTTTTGCCGCAGAATTTAATCAATTCCTGTAAACTAAAGGAAGTGATGTTCCCTGAGGGACACCAGAGATTTAGAACCCTAAAGAAAATGACAATCATTAACTATAAGTCCGTCTTTAAACAAAATTAAAACAGCACTTCATGAAAATACTAACAAATAGCCTCTACAAGATTTACATTGTAAAATTGGTGTAAATTCTGTCACTTTGAATTCAAAAGTTGCTCACAGAATGTATAACACTGGGATGAATTTAGGGACAGAAGCCAAAACTTTTGTCTTGTGGGTGTCAGTGTTTGATTAAAACAGCTTCATAAAATTTAGGATTGTACACGTGCACACCACGAGTTTTGATGTAAGATGAGGTGCTCAGTGCACATTCAGTCTAAGTCCGTTTGAATCGAAAATGAGAATAGAAGTTAAATTTGTGAAGTTAACTACGGCCAACTCTCGGTTGAATAGCCACCACGTCTATAAAAATGTTTCGCTTCACTTATAGTTGATTTTGTAAACTTAATTAGTTGGGATGATGATAGATAGTAGATTAATTAGACCATGGTAAGATGTAAGAAACGAGTAAGTGCCCCACTGAGTACAGGTATACGTTTAGACTTGGTAGACAGTCAGTCTAAAGAAAGGAGGCTTGTTAACTTATCAAATGCCTCGTTAATACTCGGTGAGTGCACTCTAGGTCTAAAAGTAGGATTGTTGTAGACTTACTGATTCCCATGCCACTTACCGATCACGAACTTACGAAACTAGCCTACGAACTTAGTTTGATTTACAAACTTAACCTGAGTAAATACTGAAAGTTTATACGTTAATCGTGAGCATACGACAAAAAATGGACTTATACCGAGTGTTCTCTAACCTCCCAACTTATCAAAACACATTTTGTTTTCCGATTCTCTAACATTTCAACAACAGTCGGCAGAAGTATAATTACACCAGTTTTGATACGTATTTTGGTGAGAATAAAGACAATATCGATGATATACCACCTTCCCCATGCATAAAAATATCAGCATTTACTGATAACATGATGTTTGTATCATCGTAAGTATTGTGGTATCTGTTAGTGTAAAAATTGTTATTTTTCAATTGAGATTTAGTCATCAAATCTAATTAAATTAGAAAATTGCAGGAGAAAAACTTCGATAATTTTGGTACACCCGTATTGTTTCCCTGAACTGATTTTGTGTCGTTTCACGCACTCAATTGTGATAATCCAATCACAGTGTCACAGCTTAAGTGAACTTTGTCATTACTCACTACATGATAGATAACTCCATACGAACCCAGCAAATCATAAACAACGCCTAATTCTATCGTGATTACGCTCGAATCACTTGCACATGCGGGATTAGAGTTGGCCTTAAACTTTAACAAGCCTTAGTGCAACAAGCCTTATAAAAATAACGGTTAAAATCAGTGTTTACAAAGTGCTACGTATGCATCTTGTTTTATATGCACATTGTATATTTTCTGCAGAGAACTTGCATAAACTGAAACATTGCCTAATTAGCACCAAGTGTGCGATCTATGACTCGTAACGCTTTGCTCTCATTGTATAGTATACCTCATGTAAGTTTCCAACATGTCCGATTCTCATGTTATTTAACGAAATATTTCACCGATGATGAATCATTGCGTGATGAAAGCGACGCTCACAAACATTCGATACCGCGACATCTAGTGCTGGTGTTAAGTACTAATCTAGGCCTATTGTCATATACGCCAAACGAATAAATTTAAATTTCCTATCCTTACATAAAACTCAAACAAGGATGTATGTACATACTCTGCTAGAGTACAAACAGTGAATAAATAAAAAAAAAAGACTGTAAGATACGTAGATTAAGTTAATTTCCTCGCTATAGTTTTAATTTTATAATTTTGCTATGTATAGTTAATGATACAATTTGTACTAATTAACGATAACAAGCCATCGTCTTAACGAACGAGGTAAGATTCACATTGTAGATATTTTTTCTTCTAAATGTATTTTTCAGTATGCTGTGCGTCAGTGATTACAATCGATGAAGCATGATGATCATTTTGTTATGAAAGTTCTACCTAATGCTGCAATGATTACAACTACTGACGTGCAATGTAGATACAATGCTCATGATTTGAATAATTTTTCAATAAAAAAATTCCTAATAAATCAAGTGTACAGTGACCCTCATTGTGTGTCTTTCTTGTATAATTTTGTAGTTACAAAGAGAGCTTTCTCGGGTGAGTAGCCTTTTACACTAATGATTACAGTCTTCTCGATCGGATCATTTGTAGGATGTTTTTACGATGTAGTTACAAAGAGAGATTTCTCGAGTGAGTAGCCTTTTACATTAATGATAGCAGTCTTCTCGAATGGGTTGTTTGTGGGAGGTTCTTATGATGTAATTACAAAGAGAGATTTCTCGAGTGAGTAGCCTTTTATATTAATGATT
>JAHWFP010139651.1:0-13611 GCA_023313725.1 Lithobius niger
TCAACGTTTATTATCAGTCTGTGCAAAAATACACAGACGGGATACACACCTTTGGCGTAGCCAGCGAAAAATAATTGTTTAAACGATGCTTGAGCGTTCTAATTGAGTGAGCGAAGCAAACTAAATTCAACGTTTATTATCAGTCTGTGCAAAAATACACAGACGGGATACACACCTTTGGTGTAGCCAGCGAAAAATAATTGTTTAAACGACGCTTGAGCGTTCTAATTGAGTGAGCGAAGCAAACTAAATTCAACGTTTATTATCAGTCTGTGCAAAAATACACAGACGGGATACACGCCATCGGTGACAAACACATGAGACAGCAAACCATCCCGATGTTGCAAACGGCGCATCAAAACACTCGTGCGCTCAAGATCATATTGTTTTTTTTTTCCCATGAAACAGTTAGCGTAGCTGGGCAGGCACTTCTAATATATAATCTAAGAGTAGTAACCACCACAATTACCGGTTAAGAATGCGTTAGCTTTTAGGCCTAGTTTTAGATTTTAGGCGTAATTAGCAGCTTTTAGGCCTAATTTTTACGTACCGTTTTAATTTCGTAAGTAGCATCTAACGGAGAATTGGGTTCGAGAGTAGGCCTATTCATCCATGCAACACGGTGTCGAGACTTCACGTTTTAGGCCTTATTTTCAACTTTCAGGACCAATTTTTTTTTTACCTTCCGTTTTAATCTCGTAAATAGCAGCCAGCAGCGAACGGAGAATTGTGTCATTGACTGCCACTGAAGAAGGCGACAAACGGATGGACAAAGTCGTTGCTATAGTCGTTCCAGCCGTTTCGGCTGTACAGAAGACGAAAAAGACTGGTTCAAACACTTACCGCTAAATTCATCGTTCATCACCGAAGTGGTGTAGCAGTCGTGCTTTATTTTTCTGCAAAACAAACCGACACTCAAAGCCGTGAAGACATAAGGGTACAATTTTAGAAGATTTCCGTTAGTTTTCAGCAAAACCTGTTGGGACTCACGTATTGAGTGTTTCGGCAGTGGCATCGTTCTATTTAATTAGGGCAGAGTATATTTAAAAAAATAAGACGGTGGTTTTTCTGTATTTCGATTTTCTCCTTTTTTTTTTTTGTTTTTATTTGCTAGTTTAGCACAATTTTGAACCTTAATGGTGAGTAAACGGGAAGAGAAAACTGAAACACTTCCGATGGGGATTGGCTGGAAACGTTGTCTGGAATAGGTCAGAAAAGATGCCATAGTTTGGGTGGTCTCTCACACTGCCCTGCATGGCCAGCACTCACTGGCAGGGACTTTTTCAGAGTCCGCTTTCCCGTAGTCACCAGTCATATCGGCTACCTCTAGCAGATTGGCGATATTTACTACCGTTCAGCCACCACGACCAGGAGTTGACATTTTCTTTCGTCATATGCGTCATCTCCTCCCTCTCCTAACACAAGGAAAACTCAGGGAATTTAAACCATGTTTGAAACTCAGGGAAAATTCAGGGAATTTCTGCTTTTTTACAAAAAAACCTGAAAACTTAGAGAAAATAAAAAAAGCCACACTTTTAGGCCTAGGCCTAAGTGCATTAAACACATTATGTTAAGAGAATGCTGTAAAAAAAAAGTTACCTTATATCTCTGTACTGAACCTTGAAAGTTCATTAAATCGGACTATTCTTTTGCACTCTGTTAGTCCGACGAACAAGTGAAACTGTTCAAACGTGTAAAAAAAATTTTCTTCGTAAAATTATGCTAAATAGCCTGGATATTAACCTTAGTTATTCTGGAAAACCTAGAAAACCCCACATTAATTAACTATGTGACTGCAGCAATTTGACTTAGGCCTTAACGAAGCAAATAGTCTGCTTTAAAGACTGGCCTTGCTTCGTTAACCATTTACCTTGGAATTTATTGTTGGCAGAAGACATTCAGCAACAAAAGTTCGGAAATAAGATTAGTTATTGGCATTAAATCATAAATCGTAGGCTTTCAACTTGTATTTTTTCACCCCACTTCAGTTGGAAAAAGGTGATTTACGTTAGTGAAAGGCTTAAACAAACTAGTAAAAATAATTTAATGCTATCGAATTGAATTTCCTTTCTTTTAGCACTACTCTCGTGTTTATAACATATGTTTAGGTAAACTAGAAATTAGCCGTCAGCGAAAATAATACACTAGAAATAACAGTAGTACAGTAAACCACGATCACCAGATCACTGAGTGCCGTATTGGTACACTGGCATAAAGGTCAGATCGTATGATTTTCGCTGATGGCTTATTTCCAATTTGCCACTGTATCATTTACAGCGATTTGTCGATCTGTTTCTACTTCGTTGAGCCTTATGAGTGTATATTGATTTGTATCCAATATCCCTTACCTATGACCGAGCACATTCGGTCGAATTCAGTTCCCTGGTCACGTTTGTGACCTTAATAACGGGTTCAGTGAATTGTCTTTATAGACCATGGACAATTTCGAACATTTCCAGAATTTTTAGAGAAGAAGAAATATCTGGTAAAGGGAGACGCCAATCCGGGGATTCGATCCGGGAAACCTCCGACCATCGTTGGGGCCGAAAGATTGTCCAGAATAGTTCCCATAGCCGCTGAAGGAGCACGATGACCACAAGTGTGGGTTATAACATACGAACAAACAAACTATACGTTTTTAACCCCTTTGGTGTCAAAGACAACACGCAAGCACGCCAAAAAAAAAAAAGTACAAGGAAGAAAAGCTAGCTTCACGACGGTTCCCTGGGAACACGAAAAAAGCGATCAAAGCAAGACGAGTGCCCTGAGTCTTGATCTCAGAACCAAAAGGATACGACATCGAATCGCGTTACCGACCTACGGGATTTTAAAACATCCCACCCATAGCACGTTCTGGTCCTAGAGGGATCAACGGTGTAGACAGAGATCGCTTCTTGTATGAGTGAAATGTGTAGGCGGCTGTTAGTTTGATTTCTAGCATTTTTTTTTTAAAACACATGCTTTAGTCCAAATTAGTTCGTTAAAGGGGGATTGCCACCAAATGACGACAACCAGTAGCACCTATGGTCACCTGCTGCTATCTAGATCTGTCTAGACCTTGCTTACAACAGGCGAAGGAACACACAAATAAATTTCTTTTTAAGCAACAAACAAGAGACGTACCTCCTTAATTATTGCGTGTAATGTTGATGCGCCCACGTGCACCAGAAAGCAAGCGGTAAAGTTAAGCCAAACTACGTCACAGGCGCTTTTTTTTCCATGTATCGACCGTTTTGAAACGTAGATTATGAACCGCTAGATGGGCGCTATCTAGTGACAGTCATATCGTTAACCTTGACTGCTTGCTCCCTGGTCCACGTGGACGCACCAACTTTGCACTCAATAATTAAGGAGGCACGTGAGTCGTTTGTTGTGTACAAAGACATTTCTTTGCGCATTCCTTCGCTTGTTGAAATCAAGTCCTACATAGAACTAAATAATGGTAGACGGCGCTAGATGCTAAAATCTGTCATTCGGCTAATAGGCACCTTTAAGCGACGCTCTATCATGAAGCGACGCAAGTTCACAAAAACGGAAAAGTCCTAAAGCTTTCGAGTGGCACAACCGATACGATGGCAGTATCATTCATCAAATAAGAATGGACAAGCGGGACGTGATTGCAGATCACCCTCAGAGTGAAACAAACTACGAAAGGCTTTATACGTCTTTACAAAGGTTGTAAAAATGCTTTGAAAAGATTGAACGGTTTTCCCTGTCTACACGGGAGTCCACTAGTCATACCACCACGTCTACACCGTCCATTCGTATTTTGCCACACTTCTAACCTTAATCACGTCGCGTGTACACTACCTGGCATTTACCTTGTCTGCTCGACGAAAAACGATATCCGGCGCGTGGACTTGCGTGGGCGAATGCTTACACTGCGTGTTAGGAAGCTACCTCAAAAACAAACAAGATGAACGACGGTTGTTTGTGAACTACTTAACTAACTAACTAGTCTTCGTACTTTATTATTATTATTGTCGGTCAGGGTGGCTGAGTGGTCAGCACGACGACTTTGCAGGATGTACCGGGTTCAAGTTTGGCTTCAGCAGTGCGAGTTCAATACAGCCCTATCTCAGGATGGCGTTCTACCTGGAAAACCGGGAAAATTTCAGAAAATTGATCAATTCTGGAAAATTCAGGGGAAAATCAGGGAATATGATAAACATTTACTGAAAGTCAGGGAATTTTAACGTTTTCTGGAAAGTGTTTTTCATTTATAAAGAATAGCTAATTCGGATTTCATTTTTTACTTCTAAAACCTTCACTTTGTTTCAGTTAAAAGTTTAACTTAAAACTTCAACTCCTTCCGACAAAGCGAAGAACTAAGTAGTATGGGACGTTACGTGTTAAGTACGTTTCTATAGCTTGTTCCACATTATGTTTGCAGGAAACTGTCTGTATGATACCACGTTTCCTTGCACTACCAGTACAAAAAGATGTGGCTACGACACTTGTAGATTCTACACAGTTATTGTTAGAGTCAACGAGTAGGATATTTACGTGTTTTTTAAACTCGTAGTGGAAGAAAACGTGGCGTCATACAGTCAGTTTCCTGCAAACATAATACGGAACAAACTGTAGTTGTGACATACTGTTTACCAATACCAATTGGGGCAGTGCAGTGTTTGATTCAGCAAAGCAATGCGGTGTAGTTATTGCGATTTTAGTAAAATTTGGAAAAAAAATGTTTTTTCCAGTCCTATACCGCACCTTCTTCGGCCGAAAAAAAAATTGGGGATAAATGTCAATATTGGTCTGGAAAACCTGGAAAAATCATGATCATGATCTTTGGACGCCACCCTGTATCTATACATGGATGTTGCACAGCATGATAAACTCATTAACGACCCAAGGAGTGAAGATCGTGCAAATGAACAGACAATCAATATTTCAACTTCAACACCAGAAAATGTCTGTTGGGCAGATCAAAACCACTCCCCGAGTGGTGTTTCAGTCTTGCAAATTCAATTTGCAAAATTTTAATTGCAGTGATGCTGTATAAAGTAGCATATTAATTATGTAAGTTAAGGATGTTGTGATAATAAATTGATTGTTCTAGTTCTCACGAGATACTCTAATTAAATACCTCTCCTGCGGCGGTTAGTTATCGATCTCTTTATAGCACTCAAGTTTTTGCTTCATAAACTCGCTCGTGCTTGTGCTGGAAATAATAATCTTAATAATTAGCCAACACAAGCGCTCACGAGTTTAATGGGAGCAAAAACGTTCGTGCTCCAAAAAATTATCGATAACTACCCTTGCACTTAGGATGTTACCCAAGAAAATACCACTCGGTAAGTCGAGCATGGTCTTTTGAATGTAAGGGCGTGTTTACGCGACGATTCACCTCTGCATTCTCGCAGCTAAAAGCTAGAAATCATCTGAAATTCCAACATGGGAGCGGTTTTAGCTCTGCTGGCTCGCAACGAAAACTGTCAATAATGTGAGTTCAGAAGCGGCGGTGAAAACTGTTTCGTCACGAGGACTTCGTTATCTTATTGTCACGGATTATAAGACTGCAAGCGTTTACTCAAACGATGTCGGAGTTAGCTAATCCAGGTAGCGTTGTTACCAAAGCATCGATACCTTTGCCATCGCGGTTAATTTCTAGCTGCAAAAATGCAAATGCGAGTCGTTGCATAAACGTGCCCTAAGCCGGGTAAGGTATTCGTTTGCAGGAAGAAAACAAAAATTTTCATTTTAATGCAGTTGGTCAAAATAAATCGTTACAAATCGTGTAAGCTGTATACGTACGTACACATTGCTGCGAGAATGAAATAAAAACCGGTTGTTCTGAAAATTCGACGGGTTAGTTTTATATGAAAAAAAATGTGAATCGACACGAAGAGTTGTAAACTATAAAACGTTAAAAAAAAAACGGATATTTGTGTCTTATCTGAAAACAGGGGCGTGTAAAGGAGAAGACTAACAAGATAATTCCATCCCATGATCCATCACTCGTTCTGAGTCGCGACCCCATGCGGCCAATTGTGGAACGAGTAACCCGTTTACTTTTGCACAAAACGTAGGCTAAAATGACACTATGTTTTGACCTAACAACATATATGAGAAAAATGTTCCTGTTATAAAAGATAAACCAACCAGTGTTACAAAATAAAAAGACGAACAACGTTCTGAAAATAATCAATTTTCGTCATCAGGTTTATGAATTAAGGTTTTTTTACACATGGCAAGGCCACTAAGTCATATCATGTTTAAAGGCATAACACAATAATTTCAAAAGAATAAAAAGCCGAAAACCACCATTTTTCCTCTAAAAAGTGGCAGAAAACGGTGGCCGAAATGCACAAACCCGACCTGGTCCTTGGAAATCCAAGTTGCAAGTGAAACTATTGTGTTATGCCTTTAAACATGTGATAACTTAGTGGCCTTGCCATGTTTTAAAAATTTTAATTCATAAACCTGATGACGAAAATTGATTATTTCTGAAGCTTGGTTCGTCTTTTTATTTTTTAGCACTGCTTGGTTTTTCGTTTATAATCTCGGTACGTTCCTAAACGACCAAACAGAGCGAACCAAACGCACCAGTGTTGGTGACAGTTTGGCTCATTCCCTGCTAATATCCGTGTTGAAGCGGCTTGATTGACGTCAACATCGTCAGCGATGAATCTGTTTCGTCAAAACTGTTACGTCGCGCATGCTCAATCCTCAACCCCAGCAAACCACCTCTCGGAGATGGGTCGCAATTTGGCATTGCTCTCGCCTGGGCACATCTATTAGCCAATCCTGGTCAAATCCATTAGCCAGGTCTGGTCGGTTCTGGTCGCGGTGAAGGTATGACATATCGAATACTCTGCTGAGCTTGTTGAGCTGTATTGTACTTTAGGAAGGTACTGAACGGCTGACGCAACATCACTGCGCACGCGCGACGTCAAGTTTGGAGCCAAACTGTCTGTAACAGTGGTGCGTTCTGTTAGCTCTGTTCGGTGGTTAAGGAAGGTACAGCATGTTTCTATGCTTTTTTTCTCCATAAAAATGTCCATGTGACTGCAATTAAGAACGTGCTAATTCGCAAATAGAGTTTAGCGACCTTTAAGTAAGCAAGGAGTTTTGTTTCTAAAGCCAAGGCCGACTGAAGCAGTAATTGCGCGTCTTGTTTCCAGGCTCCGTGCTGTGAGGGTGCGCACGCCGCCACTGCCTTCCCTGGGCGCACACCTCCCAGTATTATCGTAAGCGACAGCCAAAGACCTTGGAATAGTAGTAGTATAGTCAGCGTCTGCGTCAGCGTCTGCTTGTGGGCACGCGAAAGTTGAAGTTGAATCAAGGGCGGATTCAGAACGAATTCTTGGAGGGGGCCACAGGATGATTTTTCTGCTTATTCACTCATTTTTGTCGTGATTTAGCTGCGTTTTTCAACAATTTCGGCAGTTTTTCCGAGTTTACTTGCCTTGGAGGAGGCTGCAGCCCCATCGGCCCCTCCTTTTGATCCGCCCTTGAGTTGAAACAAGCCAAGTGCACGAAGGTTTGAGCTGCTTGAAGTGTTATAATTATGTGCAGTAAAGACGACAGAAAACCCAACTGTGAGTAGTTTGTTGTGTAGAGAGCAAGACCTTCCAACACAGGAAGCCATCATAAAATACTCTTGGTGTGCCGGCTTTTTTTTTTTTTTTTTCTTAAATGCCGGCTCACGAAGAGTAATTTGTGACGGCTCCCTGAGCCTCACAATGCCACTTGTCGCAGTCAGAACGCATAGGACCCACTGACTGTGCCGGAAAAATTCACTCGAAGATCAAAGAGTAAAACACGATTTAAATTTTCGGCACTAGCCAACAGCTTTATGTCTTGGTCACACGTTCCAGGTATAGGAAAAGCCTCTAGCATTTCATTGGTAAAAGATTTTACGATGTTGAATCAACTAGCCGGCCAGGAGCCAAAACCGCAGCTTTTCTCCTAGACGGCCTTGTGCGAATGGTAGAATGGAAACGAGAGTTGCGACAGCCATATTTCTACGGCATTCGCTCCAGCTAAAACTAAGAGAAATCATCGACATCAAAATATTTTGTTTAAGAAGCCTTAAAATGGAGGTCCTCCTCGTTCCTCTCATGAAATAGGGAGGAAATCATAAAACGTGAGTTATAACCAACTTTTTTGTTATTACATTCCATGATTCTAGGGTTAACGCTCCGTTATGATTCTTCCCTAGGAAAACTGCGTTTGTTTCATCCGGACTTTATGAAAACAAGGGGTTAACGAACTCTTGGGGGTTTTATTTCTGTTTACTGTAGTTAGACCATGTCAGTGTCGAGCGTTGAATTGTGCCGGGAAACAAACATATCTTTTCTCTAGAACAGATGGTCAAACCAGAAATTTTAGAAAAATACTGGTTCCTTTCGAAGAAAGTATAAGGGTGCGTTTAAGCAATGACTCGCCTTTGCATTCTTACGGCTAGAATTAAATCGTGAGGGCAAAGGCAGAGACGTCAGGAAGGATAAAATTTGGAGGGGTGTAAACCAGAAATTTACCGACTAATTTTCCATCTAGCCAAAAAATTATGTAATTTCTCCGACTGATTTGCCGACTGACCAAACATTATGTAGTTCTGCCAACTGATTTGCCAACTGGCCAAACATTTGGGTGTGTGTGTGTGTGTGACAACCCACCGCACCCCCCCCCCCTAAAACGCCCCTGGGCAAAGGTCGTTGCCATGGTATCAGCGCTCCTTGCATTAGCTAAATCCGACATCGTTTGAATGAATTCTTGCAGTTTTATAATCGGTGACAATAAGACAAAGAATTCCTCCCGACGAAACAATATTTTTAATCACTTTTTTTTGTAGATTTATTTACAGTAAAAAAAAGCGCAGCATGAGGGAATCTCGTGAGCTGTGCCAATTCATGGAAAAACACAAAATAAAAATGCGAAGGAAAAAGCAAAAAAGGAAAAAAAAACACATAAAATAGAATCAAGTCGATCAATCGTTAGTAAATATCAAGATTGATGTAATGGAGGTTCAAATTTCAACCAGCATTAATTCTCAACTGGACTTCATATTTGATGCTTTTTAACAAAAATGATTCTAATTTGCTGGTGCTTTGTCTGCCGAAAAACCAAAGTCGGAAAACCGCTCGTCGAAAACGTCATCCAGCGACGTGCTACGGAATCAAATGGACAAAGAAACAAGATGCGATGATGCAACCGAAAAGATGAGCCACAACGCTGCCTGCAATGCAACACGGTTTTTTTTTTTTGCAATCGCTTCCTTCCATTTTGTCGACAGTTTAAAGACTCCATACTTTACTTAATCAAATAAAATGAAGTATATTTTCATGTCTTATTTAACTTACTGCGCATGTTTAATTAATTTTGTCTATACACTGGTTGCTGCGCAGCTTGGTCTTTGAAAAACTTGAAGGTGGCTTGTCTGCGTGCAATGTGGTTCGGCATTCATATTTCTGTAGTTTGCTTTAGTTATTGTTTTATTCAAAAGGAATGTGTATTACGACAAGCATATTGTCTCGTGATATATCGCGTGATGTTTTGCGCATGCGTGTCATGTGTATGTGACAATTAAAAATGCTGAATAAAATCACTTTGGAGTGAGCTCTTCATCAGCTCACAACTCGGATTCGATTATTTCATTCAAAATACCGTCGTAGATTTTGGGACTATTCGAACGAGCTTATTGTTTATTCACAATTTCATGAGTTAAAGGCGTTTGTTCGCCATTTCGATAGCGTTCCCCGTATTCTAAACACAGCATCCACGTTCCAGATTCTCCGTCACCCAATAGGCTGATGTGATCTCGTTTTAGTTATGAAAATCGCACCGCTGCTGCGAAAAGTGTTGTTCCATTTTTAATCTACCGCTTTTTTCTTTATATTGCTCGAAGATTCTACGGTGGTGTATGTAGGAGTTGAAAAGCTAAAAAGGCGCCTTTAAGCCTGTTAACCCGAGTTTTCATTCTATTCCTGCCAAAGGTTCTAATCATTCAACAGATAACTGTTGATTGCTGAACGTTTGTTTAATGGTTCGTATGTTTTAGCTTAAGTCGTTTCTAAGTTAACTTAAAGGCTAAGCTACCGTGACAGAATCAAGTGGCTAGTCTACCGTGGCACCATCTACCGGCAGTGATATCATTAACTTTTATAGCTTCCTCCCAGGCGCACGAGGACGTACCAAAAAGAGGTGTGTGGCTTGTTTGTTTCTTTAACAGAAATGGCGTTGTGGATTCCAGCGCTTGATGCAAGCAAGTGGCTATAGATACTACTATAGAGCAGTGACATTTACCGCCATATTGGCACCAGTATGGGTTTTGGAGGGCATAACTACAAGGTGAACTACATAAAAATGGATGGAAAAACAACGGAAGAGCGGATTTCTTAGGCTTAAAATAACGTTGTTTTCTCCAACAACAAAAATCGCGCGTTTTAGGTCTAAGAAATCACTCTTCACAGCATCGGCTTCAGTATGACGCCCTTCTGTTTCTCTCTGCAGGCAGTGCCCCTTGCAGCTAACCCATTAAGGCTCCAGCATAGAGTTATATACAATAATACTACGTCGTGTCACTGCTCTATGCTAGATTCTGCAGACTTACATTTGGTGACAACCTGCCTTTAAAGGTGGGTTGTCACCAAATGAAAGTCTGAATCATCTAACACCATCGAGTTCTGTCTAGGGCTTGCTTACAGCAAACAAAGGATTGGACAAAGAAATTTCTATGAACGCAATAAACAAGCCACGTACGGCCTTAATTATTGAGTGAAAATTTTGTACGGCCTCACGCACCTGGCAGCAGTAAAGGTGGCAACCCGACTTTAAACTTAAAATTAACACTCGTCGGGTATATAGAGCAGCGTCAGGTGACGTCATATTGCTACAAGAGAGATACCTGCAAGGGGCACTAGATTGAAATGGTTGGTTAAACAACGGCACTTCTACTCAAGCCAGTGCTTTGGGAGAGGATTTCGTAGGCTTAAAAAACCGTTGTTTTCTCCAATCCCTTATGCTGCTTAGGTTGTAATCGGAAAATAAAGACTCCACTTGCTTAAAAATGTCAGCAACTGCCAACAAATCGACAAAAATCGCGCGTTTTAGGCCTAAGAAATCCAGTCTAATAGCATTGGCTTCAGTAAGACGCTCTTCTTTTCCCCCACCATTGTACCTTGCAGCTAACCCAGTAACTGGCTCCACCATAGAGTTATATACAACATTAATTACTACGTCGTGTCACTGCCCTATAGGAGCCCCAAGTCACACTGGTGTGGAATAATTTTGTTGTGCAAACCTTGCATGATATGATTTATGTCCCTCTTTTAATGTCCTATACCAGTCCTTCATTTTGGAGGAGTGGTAGACAGGCTAATCTCAGGGTGACACCTCACCAACTAGCCAATTTTAAGTCGTTGTCCTGTTATCTCCAATAATCCATCAAAGTTCCTTCCCCCCTTGGTCTGGTTGATCTTCCACTTAGCTATTTCGCTTCGGCAAGGTGTCCAATTGGAGATAGTGGCACTACAGAATATGCTCATGGATGCGTGAAAGCTTCTGATTTAAGTTTTTCTGCTGTGTTGGCAGCTTAATTTTACACAAACTCAAAGAGCCTCTGCATGCTAGAAATTTTCGTTAAGAAAAAATCATCTCTTTAAGTCTTTGGTGTTCAGTAAGGTATGCTTTGGTGTCGAATTGTGTCTGTCGTTGTCCCCACATAGTCCCTTTTATGAGGCTCTGTGTACTTTTATGTGTTTTACCGTTCTTTCAGCAGTCTATTCCCATTTTGTCTAAAATTCCGAAATTCCTGTTCGGAATTGACCTGTTCACCATAGCCGAGTGGTTACAGAGCTATATGTAGCATCTGCACCGACCAGTTGAATCGGTGGACGGGGACTTTGGCAAAGTCTCTGCCTGTCACTGCTGGCCAGAGTAGACTGGGAGACTACCAACCTTATTAAGTGGCTATGGGGCCTATTCTGTTTTGTCGCTCATACTTCATTGGGTAGTGCTGAACAATTAAAGGTGAGCTTTTTCCGGATGTAACAAAAAAAATAGAGGTTCCCTGCAGTCTAAATTTCCAGAAATAAATATTTGGTGTATTCCACGCCATGTAGCAGATGTAACAAGCAGCATGTGCAGGGCCGTACGCAGAAATTTGTATGGAGGACCCAGAAGCAGTGCATCATGGGGCGCCATGTCTGAAATTTTGAAAGACTTTTGGTTTTTGAGCTTATTTCTATTTTTCGACAGTTTTGTCCTGATTATCTTGTCCCCTTTTATATTTCTGACTGAGAAAATTCATTCGTAAGGCGCCAGAAGAGGTGCCTGCCGGTAGGTATATAGCCGTTTTTACGGTTCCCGTTTTGCCTAATTTTTTTCGGCGAAACAGGAATTCCCATTTTGCCGAATCCCGTTTCGCCAATAATTTTTTTTTCCGAACTACCTGCCTCGCTCGCACTGCCGCACTCGCTGCGACTAAACATATAACATCAGAAACCACAACTAATCACAAATTACTCAGTTCCAATTAGGAATGCATGATTAAGTTCTCCAATGTTATATATTTAACGAATATTTTGAATTTCAGGGCTTAATTTTCGGCGAGAGGGGAACAATTTTTCGGCGAAATGGGATTCGGCGAAACGGGTAAATAGACTTACCGGGGTGGACGCCACAATCAAGGAGCGCCGGAAGGTGCCTGGAAAGGGGGGGGGGGGGGCGCACTTTTTGTGTCCCCCCCCCCCATCCCTGGCACGCCTCTGATAGGAAGCTTGTTTGGTGCAAAGCCACAAACACTTGCGTCAGATTGGGCGCAAACCGGCGTATCCAAGCAAAACTCAATTTAGAATTTTTGGTTATGTTTTAAGATAAATCATAAGAATATCCGGTCAAATGTGATTAAATAAACCTTCCCCCCCTCTTTTTTTTCCGTATTTCGTTGCTTCCGTCCTATTTTCTTCCATCTTTGACCCCCCCCTCCCCCAACCGCCACTCTTCTGTTTTTCATTCCCTAACGTCACTCTTTCGTTTTTCTTCTACACATTCATTCTTTCCCTTAATATTGAAGGCAGAGGGGGACGGCCCCGCCCCCCCCCGACCCTCTGTTCGCGTACGATATTTCCTGCCCACTCCTGTATCACGCAGTAATCATTCCGTGGTTGCCAAATACACCACAATTAATGAATGGACTGTTTTCCTTAAAGTGTTTCTTTGCTGAACCTGTGACTATAAATTTTTAAATGTCTTTTAAACGTTCACGTAATGGATTTTAAAATGCGTGATTATCGTTTTATATTCCAAGGCCAGGAATTTTAGACGTCTCACCAGATGGCGTGACTGTTCGTTTCTGGCTTTGCTTCACAACATTGCCGAAAATGTTGCTGGGAACGATTCTAAATGTCTTCTAGAACCTTCAAAGTTGATAGTAGAAAGCTTTACTATTTTACCTGTTTTTTTTTTGTATTTGTTGTCAATTTGTTTGCATTACTGGCTAAGCTATAATAATCGTTAATGCCGAAGAAAAAAAACCTTGAAAGAAGTTGCGATGAAGCTTTTCGCGATATTGATGTGAAGGCAGTGCTACGAATAATTTTAAATGTTCAAATGGAACCTTCATTTTTGAAGATACATATTTTATTATTTTTTAAATTTTTT
>JAHWFP010139652.1:0-12862 GCA_023313725.1 Lithobius niger
GACGCCCCGTGCACACTACTGAGCTGTAACCCAATTCAAAAGACCACTATTTAACCATGAAGTAAAGGCTATCTATAGCACAGTCACCAGGTGTTTGGCATCCAAGAACCCGTTTTCTCGGTTGTAATACCATGCGTGCTTCTACGGTATCGATAATTTGTGTGTTTTAGCACGAAACTCCTTCCTTGCTCGAAAGGACTTGAGTGCTAAAACGCACAAATTACCGATTTCATTAAAGCCCGAGAGGCATTCGGATTGAGAATTTTTGCTTTCTTTCCGCAATACTATCCTCCGAAGTAATTTCTATTTACAGTTTCGATTTCGATTTACAAAGTATTTTAATTTACGATGTTTAATTGTACGATGTTATCCTTTGTTTGGAGTAAAAGCCCCCATCGCGTTCCAACATCCTACCTGTAATTTCGTTTGCTTCAGCGTTGGGCTTTTCTATTAAGTAGGCCTAAATCTCAATTTATGCCACTCATGAACTAAGTTCAAACGCAAAGCTTCAAATCCTGACGAGAAGCAGCTTCAAGTTTCCGTTAAGGTCCGACGATTTCCGAAGGTGTAGTCATTGCCCTAACATGGGCATAACGAGAATGAAAGCAAACCGCTTCCTCTAAGTGAGATATACTGTATAGATCTGTGGTTTGTTTGTGGATGACGAGTAAATCTTTGGTTTATACGAGTTATAAAGTTTGTTTTACATTCTACACTATACTGAGCAGAATAGTGTGATCTTTTTAGCGTAGCGAGCTTTTCGGCCAAAGGGCGCGTTTACGCAACGGCTCACCTTTACATTCTCGCAGCGAGAAGCTAATCGCGATGCCAAGGGTATCGTTGCCATGGTAACAATGCTACCTGGATTAGCTTCATTCGACATCGTTTGAATAAATGATTGCAGTTTTATAATCTGGGCCAATAAGATAAAGAATTCCTCCTGACAAAACAAGTTTCCCAGTCGCAGCTTCACTCACATTATTGACTGTTTTCGTTGCTAGGTGGGAGAGCTAAAGCCACCGTCATGTTGGAATTTCAGGTGATTTCTAGCTTCTAGCTGCGAGAATGCAAATGCGAGTCGTTGCGTAAACGTGCCCCAAGTCCAGCATGGTGCTCGTTTCGCGAAATGGAGTGAGACCTTGCTAACAAATCGCAGCAATCATTATCATTGGACGGAAGCAGTTTCAACTTGCACATATCATTAGTAGAACTATAGGACTCAGTACTGGGCCATCTACTTATCTCACGTCTAATGACTTTGGGTATAACAACGAAACAGCTATGTGTAAATAAGCAGAGTGCAGACGATTCAAAAATGGATGTGTGCCTGACAACTCACAATACGGCAACCCTCAATGACAACCCGCTTTCAAGAGGATATTGACCAAGTGCGTCTGGAATAGCTCGTCGGAATGTCTACTCACCCACAGTAGCTTGTCGTCCGTCGCTCGCGCGTCGCATAGATATAGAGTACTATACATAACACATATAATGAAAGGGGTGAAACCAGCTAAAAGTCATATCGTAGTCATATCAGTTTTTTTTTTTTTTATAATATCACTATTATAATCACTGGAACTCGCGCTGAACGTCTTTATTGTCAATATGTCTCACTTTCTAAGTCATTATTTGTTCCACTAGGTTGTCCAGGAGATCTGAAAAGCTTTTCAGCTTTTGCTACCACCCCAGTCAACTTCCGGTAATGGCCGGGGCTTTTTACCTCGATGTTAAAATCAAATGATTTCGAACGTGAGACAATTTATCAATAAAGACAAGCAGCACGAGTTCCATTGATGATAATAGCGCATAAGCGTAAAATTTAATAACGCAAAATTATTATTGTTCTACGATATGACTTCTGGCTGGTTTCATCCCTTTCGTTATATGTATAGACTTTGTTTCTATGCGGCGCGCGAGCGACGGACGACAAGCCCCTGTGTACTCACCTGGCAAAATCACGTTTTGCAGCATAAAGGAAATGTCATTACGTATGACCGGGTAGGTACAATGGTACATAAATTGAAAATGTCACCTCAAAATTTCCTTGCCAACCGTACAAGATCGTGAAAAAAGCCCCCCACCCTCCTATCCCAAAACTTGAGGTCCAAAAATAATCTGGCTCCCCTCCCCCCACCCTCAAGTAAATTTCTTTTACGTCGATTCAGGCTACCTGTGAGTAAAGATGGGCGATGAAATTATGGAGTAATATTAAGAGCTATGGGCTATCAGTCATACAATCATTTACAGGTCATTTTTAAAATTTTCTTCACTTCTTAGGCCAGTTTGGATTAAGCCACCGCAGCCGATTTCTGACGTCGTTTCTTGAAAAAAGACATGTCAGCACTAAAAGGGGTTCAACATCACTTTGCAAAAAAAATGTCCCATGGCTTGTACGTGCAAGATATTCCACACGACCAGCGTTTGAGGATCCCTTTGAAGGAGGTTTGTTCATTTCCAGGAAATATCAAAAAGCATATTCTGTAAATAAAGAATAAATCACCAGGTAAATTTTCCTAATTTACTTTTGTAAGTTCAAGTCCCCATGAAAAAAAAAAGTTATTCACGCAGTTTTCCAATCGTTTCCAGTTTTTGCGTCACTTAGGTCCAAAAACTCAGGGCCAAAAACAAAAGTAATAGACCAAGGTCACAAATTGTCGATTGGGTCCAAACAACGACGGAGCTATCATTGGGGCACGTGCCCTCTTCCCCCGCACCCACCTCTTCACCGAAAAACCCTAGATGTCCTCCTTTTCTGCCTATTGCCGACAAGCTGTCCAACCAAAACGACAAAAGAAAGGTCCTCAAAAACTTGTGCAAGTTACCCTTTGTTTTCGGGTGCCCCCCCCCCCCCCCGGCCTTGAAAGTCAGGCAACGCCCCTGGTTCCAAAAGTGTGTGCGATTTTCAAGTAGTTTCCTTTTTAGTTTCTATAGAAAGAAAAGCTTACGGTAGGTCGATCACTGTTTAACACAAAATCTACACAGATTCCAGGTTTTTCAAAAGTTTGGCCATTTTTCCTTGTTATTGTTTTCCCCGTCTTTCTCATTTGTCGTTTAAGATCTGTTGGATTAAGATTTGTTCCAAGAATTTCCTTCTCGAGTTACGCAGTTGTTGAGGAAATGTCGACATCATCCTTTCCGCTTTAAAAACTTCCGGTACAAACCACTAATAAAAATGTTGGCTTTGTTTAAGGAGAAGGAAATAACATTTTGCCAAGTCTTACCTCTCCTTTAATTTTCACCCACCATTTTGTTTTTATTTGCCTGGACTTCAATCCGCTTCATGGTCACGCGGATGCAATCGCTTGCTGCCAGCTCCAAATCAGCCTGTATGAATCTGACCAACCTGACCTTTCGTGTTCTAACTTAAAAACTGTAAAAAAAAACATGTGAATACAGCAGTAAGATTTCACGCGGATTAAACAGTACAGCAACACTGCGGTGCATGAAACCTTACAGAAAAGTTTATTTGCGCTCCTGTCCTTTGCTGTTTTGACTTAAGCATCACTTAAGCATCAAACGTGTTCGGTTTTGTTTTCTAATATGTATTTCGCTTGCGCCGAACCATAAACGGGGCATTGTGACAACATGGCTTCGGGAAGCAGCTAATAATCATAAATTCAGTGTCATGTACACATATAAGGAGTTGTTTATCTGCTGGGGAGGGAAGGAAATGGGGGGGGGGGGGGGGTGGGTCATAGAAATATTGAGCACTTTTTAAGCTTTGTTAAGAATGGGGTGGGCTCAAAAAACTTTGTGCAAACAATAGAAAGACTACAATTCTAGACATCAAAAATGGTAATATTTTGCAATAAAAATTTATAAAAACGCTGTGGTCCTGTCTCCCCCTCCTCCCCATCCACCACCATTACGTGACTTATATAAGATTTTGACGTTATTCTATAGTGTCAACCTATGAAGTTCTTTAAACTCACTTTCTGAAAAGGTTTTTGCATCATGGGGGTATTTTTCATGTTGTACGTGTTAATGCTGTGACATGCTGACTCCAACTGCCTTAGTATAGTGCCACATACGCATCCCTATCGATGCGAAATGCTAACCATGTACACTTAACCTGAAAAGACAAAAGAAAAGCTTACGTTTTGTGATGGGGGGAAGGGTCAAGTTTTTTTCAGTCTTGGGAGGCGGGGTGATTTGGAGGTCACATTATCACTCCCCCCCCCCCCGACCATTAATAAAAAAAAAAAAACAGCTTCTAATGCCCCTTCGTAATTTTCGTGTGCTTCGAGGAACACCTTTAAAGTTGATTACCACGTTGTGTCCTCGTGTTTCATCGAATCTAGGTAAAAATATTCCTGGAAAAAATACCCCGGAAAAAATACCCCTGGAAAAAATACCCCCGGAAAAAATACCCCCGGAAAAAATACCTCTGGAAAAAATACCCCCAGGAAAAAATATCCCCGGAAAAAATACCCCTGGAAAAAATACCCCCAGGATACATACGGTCAAAAATTTTTTTTAATGTGAATTAAAGTAGACTGAAATCAGTGGTGGATTCAAGGCAAAAAGCCTCAATGCTTCTCCTTTTCTTCCATAAAATTCTGTGAACCTTTTTATTTTGCTTTTCTTTGGTGTGTTTTATGGGTACGCGGAAAAAAAAAGCCTCGAAAAAGAAAACCTGGAAAAAAGTTGATGAAAAAAAAAACGGGAAGTGGTGTGGAGAAAAAGTTGTCCTAGGTAAGTGAAAATTCGTGAAATAACGAAGTTTCCACCAAATACTGAAATAGAAGGGGGATGGGTGGGGTGGATACATCGACAATCATAAATTACCTACAAATTCCGTAACTGGGGAAGGAGGGGGTGAAATATTGAATTTGATCGACTATAGACATTAAAAAAAGATTCGGAAAACATAATATTCCACCACCACCTTCTATTTCAATTTTGGTGGAAACATGGTAATTTCACGAATTTTATCTTACCGAGCGCAACTTTTTCTCCTCACCACTTCCCCGGTTTTTTTTTCTTCAACTTCTTTTTCCGTGCACCCGTAAAACATAATAAAGAAGAGCAACATAAAAAGGTTCTCAGAATTTTACACTACAAACAAAGGCTTGCACTACAAACAAACCTTTTGCCTTGAATCCGCCACTGAATTCAGTCTACTTTTATTCACATTTAAATATTTTTGACCGTATTTAACCAGGGGGTATTTTTTCCAGGGGTATTTTTTCCGGGGGTATTTTTTCCAAGGGGTATTTTTTCCGGGGGTATTTTTTCCGGGGGTATTTTTTCCGAGGGTATTATTTCCAGGGGTATTTTTTCCGGGGTATTTTTTCCGGGGGTATTTTTAACTACCACCGTTTCATCAAATCAAGTCTATCACAGGAGCAACCTAAGGAGAATCCGTATGTCTCGAGGGAGTGTCCATGGTAGTATTACCGCATGTTCCTTCTATCTCTAAGTCGAGACCGCATCCGGCCAACTGTGGAAAGACTGATCGTAACTATTCTTTTTTAGGATAGCCAACATTAAGGATATGCTGTGTAGGGCCAACGATACAGTGATATTTTTCGAACCTGCTATTAGTGTAAACCCATACACTGTATGGCTCAGCAGTATAGGACCTCGGCATTTGGTTTGAAAGGTCATGGGTTCATTTTCCCGCTCAGGCAGTCTGTTATTTAAGACCAAAAGGCAACGTAAATAGGTTTGTATCCGTATTTATTTAATCTAAGGGATAGGTGCGAAAAATGTCACACTTGCTACGATAAGGCTAGGTGTGCGGAAACTCTTACGTGCAAATGAACGATAAACAGGGAAGGGAATAAACAATGAACAGGTCCCTAAAGGGAAGAAAAGCCACACAGCGAAAATCATAAACTAAAAATAACGTGGTATAGTAAGCCACCTTTTTCACTTATGTTTCGTCGGAGTGGCATGACCCGGGTTCGAACTGGCAACCGTTCCCAGATCACTGGCATAACGACTTTATCGACATGGCCACTCATCCACTGGCCATATCGATAAACGTGTTATGTAGTCTAGGGACGGGTTGGATTGCCAGTTCGAAGCCGGGTCATGCCACTCCGACGAACAGTCATAAAGGAGTGCATAAAGGAGGCTGCACTACGTTAATTCTAGTGTATGTTTTTCGCTAGTTGGTTTGTGTTATTCTTTCCTTTGTATAATTTATGGCGATTTGTGTATTTAACCAACAATTTATACCCTTAAATCATCTATAAATTCTTGCTGTAAGGGATATACAGTTATATACACCAAATTTGGCTTTAAAATATTTTTTTTTAATTAAAAAAAATGGCAGCGATAAACTGTTATCAAAAATGTTGCTTTAACATGGGAGAGTAAGCTGTGTGAGGCGAAGAAAACACTGGCCAGTGCAAAAGGGCGACCCAACCCAGCATCGGTTGGTCACGAGCCAACATCTTTGACGGCTCAGTTTTTCTTCTCACTATGGTCGGCCACCAGGGACAAAGCTTGTTTTGAACACAGACTCTCTTTGATTTATTTGTTTATTTTATTTGTGCATTGGAACTTTATCGTCTGCCACGGATACGAAGAAAAAGGAAAGGCGGAAGCCAGATTTTTAGCTTGTCTACAAGCCTTGGATGAGGAAAAGTATCGCATTGTTGAAATATTTTGACAACAACACGCCGTATGACAAGGTGGCCTGACGTTTATGACGACCATCTCGTGTGCCAGAGGTCCCTGGTTCCAGTCTGACCTTAGCCACCCCTGGACGCGAAGGGCTCTGTGATGCCTCGTGCTCATGTCGATTATAGCATGTAAAAGATCCTAAGAAGTTCCCGTTGGAATTACCTAGCAAAACTGTCCCTATCGCGTTCTGGTGCCACGGTTTCGGCTGAGAGCGCGTCAAACCTCCAAGTAGAACAGCCACTGAAAAGTCCAAATTATAGTTTGTCGTCAGAAAAATATTCACTTGCCCACCTCGGGTTGGAGTACTTTGATGACGTCCGCAGGGCTCCCAGCAAACTTCAATGGATCAAAAATAGGAAGTATAGGAATTTTTTTTTTTAAATAGGAGCTTTATAGGAAAAATGTATAATTTTGTAGGAATTATTAGCCTGGATGCAATGGGAGTGTTACAGGACAACAATATTTTTGGTTGTCCTACAATACAATAAGAAGATTAAAATCACGTCTGAGTGCACAACACGCGGTCAGTATATACTTTACTTGGCCGTTCAACTAATTCATACTTCTGTTTCATACCATGCTGCAGTACCACAGTAGTGAAGATCAATGTTCTTGTTTTAGGATTTAAATAATTACTGTAACAAAGTAACACGCCACACACAAGGCAATATTTAAGTTCGGAAAAGAAAAATATAGGAAATATAGGAGCATTTCACGATTTATAGGAGCTTTATAGGAATCCTTTAAAAAAATAGGAAATATATGAGGACTGGGAGCCCTACACTTGATGGTCGCTTCCTTGGAATGCTACTCGCTGCCTTTGCATTCTCAGTACTGCTCCTCGTATTTTTATCATGATGGCTGAAATATTAATTACATGATTTTCTTGAATAGTTTTCTATTTTACTCCTGGTTATAGGGACCTATTATAACTATGTCTTTCGGGTGGGGGGGAGAGGAAGCAATGGAAATGAAAATGTGATCACCAAATTTTGTCGATGACCTACCTTAAAAAGAAGATAAACTCTTGTCCCCCCCCCCCCAATGGAGGTAAAAAACTTATATACCCCCCCCCCCCCCCCCCAAAAAAAAATGCGCATTTGAGATGCATATTGAGACTGTCTCTGCAGATGACTGCCTGTAACCAAAAGAGGTAAGTATATAGTACTCCGGACCAACAAGTTACTGCTTGTTATAATGGAAACCTTCTTCATTTTTAACGAAAGGACAAACCCACCCACTATACCATCCCCCCCCCCCCCCCGACCATCTTGTATCGAGTTTCATACAATAAATACAATAAACGAAATATTTGTTTGTACGCCGGTATCGCCCTAACATAGCATCTGAAAGTGAGGATCGGCCGATATGACTTTTTACTGATACCGATGAAGGGTAACCGATATGACCCGATTCGATACGAATACCGATGTCGATAATAATAATAATAATAAAAATCACAACTAAAAGTTTAATTTCCATACAAATGCAACTTCATTTTTTGGTGTTGCGTGGGTGCCGACTGCTAAGATTATGCAAAACGTTCTGTGCAGCAACAACATAATTTTTACTCTTATTCCTACTTACGGCTTAAGTACATTCATCTTCCCAGTTAGATTTTAGGTTGGTCGTCGTAAAACTTAGAACGTCAGAATTATCACGTGATACATTTTCATTACAAACTGAGCAAATAGCTTTGCTTTTCTCACTTGGTTGTAGCTTTTGCTGCACTTGCAGGCAAGACAGTTGCGTTTCTTGGCGTAACAAATATCTGTATCAGAGGCCTTAGGGCGCGTTTATGCACGAAGTCATTATCGCTCGCCGAATACTATTTGCTAGTCAACCCTTATTTATTTATGATTAGTTTCCCGTTGCTACTAAATGAATGCGGTAATAGATAACAAATTGTATGTATTATAAATAACAACGCGGATAAAGAACAAAATGCTACAGTAATTTTAAACATTGCTACAACATTGTTGTCATTTCACGCTATTTCCAAAATTTGCTATTCTCCCTCAAAGTACAGCTTCTAGCAATGATCAAACGTCGGTAGAAAAAAGAGCTTTTCGCAGCGAGAATTCAAAATCCAACATGGCGTCCGTTTCGTGGCTATCGAATCGAAGACGAACCGTCGAATGCCGGCATACAAAAAACAGTCCATCGTCTTGTACTGCAGTAAAAACTGTTTTCTTGTCATAAATCGACGCTGAAATGTTGCAAGCATAGTACGCCGAGGCACGAAGAGACGATTTGCGTCCGCGTCGTTGCCATGGTTACTACATGAAGACAATTCAAAAGCCGTGTATTCCGGTAAAGACGAGAAGCAGCCATCATATTTAGTATTGATCAAGTAAAAGCTAGTGAGCGAGAAAACTGTCGTTGCGTAAACGAACCCTTATAGAGGCCGACACCGATATGGCAAAATACAATGATAAATTCAGATTATACCGATACAGATACCAATATCGGACTATCCCTATCTGAAAGACAAAACCAAGGTACCGGGAGGCAATGAAACTTTCTAGAAACTTTATTGAAAAAAAAACTACACTACGTAGTGCTGGTACTAAGAGCATCAAAAATGTGTAAACACTCTCACCACACCACGTCGGTGCCCTCCCGAAGCTGAGGCGCTTTCAAAAATTGTGACTGCTGAGACTTTCTCTCCTCTATTTAGTCAGTGTTTTGTGACTCCTCCCCTTCTCTTCACGGGTGTAAACAATTTATAACACCCCCACTCCCCCCCCCCCCCCACCACCACAGATAAATAATGACTGGCCCATAATAGCGTAGATCTATAACGTAAGCCACAAAGACGGTGTTGTTAGGAACCTGATGCGACTGATTTTAGACTATGTCAGCCAAAACGTTCGTTATTAATTCATGTAAACTGACAAGCAGCGTGGGCGGCAAGTCTATAATCTTCACGTCCGTAACGGTTGATATCCAGTGTAATAATACTGCGTCATAATCAGTTCAACTTTCGCGTGTAGTGGCCTTCTCACACTTGAAAACAAATCGATGTGGTCTGACGTCACGTCTACAAGTTGGCACCGACCGACGACGCAATTTCTCGGCTCAAAATCAATTTCTGCGTGCAACGTCATTTTCAGCACCTTTTCTTTTTTTTTTACTTGAGGAACATGAGTTGAAGAATATGAATTTATTTGTTTTCGAAATTCACGACCAACCAAGGAATACCAAGTTGTCACCACAAAAAATGTAAGAAAGAAAGAGGAAAAAAAAACACTTCAGCAGAATTTTGGCCATTTCGTGTTGTAATTCAGTTGTAATCACAGCCTTGCCTCTACAGCTAAGATTCTTTTTAATAGCTGTGTGTAACTCCCAAAAATTCGTGGGATTTTATCGTGCAGGTTCCGATAAATTAAAAGTTGTGTTTCTTTATACCCAGTGTAATACTTTTTTTTCCACACCTGTAATCCTTTTTAACCACTGGTCTAAAAATAAAAACAAGACAACGAATTTATTGAAGGAAGCGCAGGAAAAAAAATACAGAGGAAGAAAAGTCACAGAAAAAAATTCACAAAACGGTGACTACTGTGAATAATTTCTATGGCCTTTGTAAGTTTGTATACTCTGGCAGTGAGTATCTGACAATCATGATTTGGGAGGCTTTATACCACACGCCATGGTTGTTTGCTGTGACGTGCATATCACGTGACTGGGCTAGTCCAATCAGCCGTTGTTCTCGTTCGTCATTGGCTAACTCATGGTGACGTTACGGCAAACAGCCAGTGCGCATGGTTTAGGATATTTTATTTTTGTTCCCGTTTCATTCTACGTACAGTATATTCCGGCACTGCTGATTGGGGATTTTTCAGAATGTTATATCCACGCAACGAATCAGAAGACAGGACAATTATTTTGCACGTCTTTTACTGTTCTAGCAAAGATGGCCGACGTAAGCACATCTCCGGTGCCTACCCAACACGTTTTGGGACAAAAATTAGATGTTTCATAGTTTCGAAAAGAGAAAACAAATTTCAAAAGAAAGAAGCAGTGTTTTTTTTCCCAAATACCATAAGTTAAATCCATTCTTCACGTTGATTTAAAGGCGCCTGTTCACCATTTCGATAGCGTTGCCCATATTCTAAACACAGCATCCACGTTCCAGGTTTTCCGTCGTCCAATAGGCTGATGTGGGTCACGTGATCTCGTTTTAGTTATGAAAATCGCGGCCCTGTTGCGAATAATGTTGTTCCATTTTTTATTTACCGCTATTTTCTTTCTGTTGCTCGAAGGTTCTACAGTGCCCCATCTAAGAGTTGAACAGGTGAAAAGGCACCTTTAACTTACGGTATTTCGAAACAAAAGCATAGAACAAAATTTGAGAATTTTTTTTTCTATAATCAATTACCCTACAGTGATTTCTGTATAGTGAGATACATTTCTGAACAAATCAGTCCGGAAAATTTGCACCACAAAATTTGCACCCAAAATGATTATTAAAAAAGGAAACATTCCAGGAGTCTAACTGAATTGAGTAGATTACAACATTTCAATGGCCTTCAAATCTTGTAGGCTACAGTAGTTATTTTGCTTGGGTAGATATTTGGCTTTTTTTTACAAAAAAAAAAAAAAAAAGGAAATTTCGGATTTGACTTATTTTGTTTGCTTTTCAAATAGAAATCGGGGATATAGCCCTTTAAGGGAAACACTCCTACTTCCTATGGATTATGGAATAACTCTGACGAATGTGGGCAGAAAGCCGTAGACCTACCCATCGAGACGTGACAGCCAGGCCGCGTCTTGAACATTCTCGGCGTATTACTCACAGGAAATAAGCGAGGAAATGAGGACAATGTATGAGCCCAGCCAAGGAGTAACAAAATCACTGTTGCACATCGGTTAATGCTCCACCATTCCATAAACACTGAACATATAACATCAAGAGGCAACATAGCAATAAAATTACACAAATTGCCTCCAATAACGACATCACTGACGACACCTCACTGCGTTCCAGAGCCATGAAAAGCTTAATTTCGAAACAACTATAACCTAGTTCAACGGCAATGTTGAGAAAAACCAAAATAAATTTGGCATACTTTTATTTTATTGAAGTAATAACCATTGATGTGCGCTACCCCAAAATGATACACCGTAAAGATTGGAGTCTTGCTTTGACCAGTCATACCATGTTGAGGAAAAGTTAGACCACCAATCCCAAAATGGTTAAATAGTAAAAATTCCATGATTTCAAAAGCAAGAACGACGCCAAAATCAATTTACTGGGGAGGCGGCAGTGGGGCAGCCATTTAGGGAACCCAAAAATTATACTTTCGCCTCCCCCCCTCCCCCAAGAAAAAAATTAAGGATAGCACTCTTGCAATTGTCTTTCTCACACCCACTTCTCTTAAATGTTTCCTACCCCATTTTTTCTTGGGAATGTTTTAAATCCAGCTGAAAACTCATAACTAGGCTATAGGCCTACTCAGGTTGTCAACAACGGATACGGGCAGTTAGTTGTGCCGGTTAGGTTTTAGGAATTTTTGACCTATTGATGTGACCTCCAGGTCCTTCCAGCCACTGTGAAAAAAACTAACAAACAGCAAATTTCGTAAAAATGGTCAACCTACCTAAAGTAAAATTACTTTTCTTACCGCATTGCATATCTAAAGCATTAACAATATTGAAAATCGTAAATTGTTACTTCATAAGGCATTAACACTGGCGATAGCCAGTGTTAGTAAGGGTCGACCTAGGACCTCTGTGTTAAACTCTCAACTTTGAGAGCTTATAACTCCGTCAAAAGTAAACATATTTAAACCAAATTTGGAATCTAGCCTTGACTAGTAAAGGCCTGTCTGCAGTCCAAAAATTGTGAAATTCGGTCCAGCCAAACCCGAGATGCAGACAAGGGCCAAATAGACAACTTCTTGTTCAGCTTCTTGTTGTTGTTGTTCTGGGGATACTTTCGTCTGTCCTCTCTACAGGTCAAACCATTTGTCCTATAAAGCTGGTTCTTAGCTCATTTTACAGGTATTGCTCTGTAGATGTGCCCTTTTCATAAGGCCTTTTCTAATTGGTCAAGTGGTTCATGGGTTACGGAGCTCTAAACCACCAGATTGATTGTTTTACATTGTTTTAAACATTGTTATTATGCAACAATACCAATTAGCAAACATCAGCTGCGAGACATAGACTGAAGATTAAAGGATTTGTTTCTATTGTTAACATTGGCGATAGCTAGATTAGTGAG
>JAHWFP010139652.1:17862-28901 GCA_023313725.1 Lithobius niger
AAAGGACATGCCTTCTCGAGCATCCTGAGCGAAATAGCTTTTGCGACATTTACATAGGTTAGAGGGAATGTAGCAAAACCGTTTCTCACGAGGGTTAAAATAGGAAAATAAGTGCCTTTGCAATATTTACACGCGTCTGCAGTAATGTTGTAAAGCTGAGCCATACACGAAAGCCAACCGGGAGGAATGTACCTTTAAGTGGACTCTTGTAATAAAACTATCCATCATACAATGAATGCTCCTAACCTCTGAGTTGCTTTCAGCAGCGAAAAGTACAAGCGTAACATAATTACCCTGAATCCCTATCTTGTTACTTTATCTCTAGACAAAGTTTGGTGGCATAGTGGTACACAATTCTATCACAATGATAAGATACAAACACAGTGTTAACGAAGAACTCCACGGAACCGTGTCATAACCGGAAGCAAGCTACAGCGCCTGCAAATCACTTCGTTCCTGCATCAGAGAAGCATTTATTCGATTTGGGAAGAAAGCACACTTCCACTTTTATGGTAGGCTAATCATCCCCACCGTAAACATTGGGGGGGGGAAATGGCCGTAAAAGTGCAAAACTGAATATTTCCTGGAGTTGCTTATTTTGATGAAATGGTTTCGATAAATTGTGTAGCATCACAGAATTACAATCAGTCCGTTTGTTCATTTTTCATTGTTTTACGTTACAATGTAAATACTCAAGAAAGGATACTGACAGCATCTTATCAGGTAATCATATCCCGAGTGCTTCTACGATATCGATAGTTTGCGTGTTTTAGCACGAAACTCCTTTCCCGACACCGAAGGACGAGGGAAATTTGTTGGCAAGGAGTTAAGGAATTTTTGTTTGCTTTTTGCAAAACGATTCTGTGAAGTAATTTCGATTTACAGTTTTTTTCGATTTTGATTTTAAGATGCTGTAAGGCATGGTCTCTTAGTTTTTGGCAGGATCTTTTCAGTATAAGTCGAATATGTTGTGCTCGTTTACGGAAAGAAAACAAAATTCTCAGTGTAAATACGTCAGTTAGTGGCTCCAGTAATTAAACGCTCCCCACTAACCCATAAAGAGTTCGCTTTTGACTCTTTTATCACTGAACACATCAGAAAATATCTAACTTGTCAATCGGCCAATTTCGCCATTAACACCACGAGCAAACTTATTTTTGCTTCTTTTCTTGAAAATGCGTAATTTTATCTTTTTCATGGGGTAATGGCGAAATTCCTTCTTCGTATCCAGTAAAACAATTAATTTCTCGATATAAGCGGACTTTGACTAACATTAGTACGCTGGTTTTTCCTTATCGCCTTCAGTATCGTTCCAAAATTAGTTTGGTAATTATAGTATAAAAAAAAATGGTTACCAGACACGGTAAAAGAACAGTTGCAATCCTCCTAGAACAAAAAGGTTTGTGATTTAAAACCGCCGTAAGCGACCTGGAAGAAAATGTTTGCAGAAATTTCTAGGATCCATTACAGACTCTGCAGTGCCCGAGTGGAAAGAAGCGAGATGGATACTTTCAACTCAGCAGGAGACAAGTCACAATAATAGCCGACATCCCCGACTCCCGCAAAAAAAAATAATAATAATAATAATTGTAATAAATAAACGTTAACGGGTGCTGTTGAGGAGTACATCTTAAAATTGTCTTCTCTAACCGTAACGTAACCAGAGCAACGTAAAAACCTTACACTTGTACGGCTAGTAGCCGGATTTTATTACCGGGGAGCAAGGACGACCAGAGAGGGGGGGGCAAGTGTAGCTTCTGTCCCTAGGCCCAGGCCACCACCAACTAAGGCTAAAAATAAAACTGCAAAAAGGGTGTTCAGGGATGGTCCTTGATAATATACTAAGTCCTGAGGGGGGGCACCCGCAATCAGACCTCTGGGCCACCATGCCTCCCCCCCCCCCCACTATCTGTGTTTCCATAGTTTTTTTTGCATGGTGTTTTACTTTTAGGGAACCGAACCCAAACTTGGGCTATCTGCCCCACTTACATAGAGTAGACAACGACAGGGACAATTTAGCTGGAGAAATTCAATCGGAAAACACAGGACCTTCGACATGCTACAATCGATAATTTAAGTCATCTTCACAACAATGAAGTGCACAGCTTTGTTGGGTAGCTGGATCCCAAAAATCATGCGTTTCCCGCTTGGATTTCTCCAACTAAATCGCCCCTCTCGTCGCCTACAGAAAGCTCGGTTTGGGTTCGGACCCTTTCAAATAAAAACAACACCAACCCAAAGGTACAGGGCAATAATGGTGAGCAATGCAAGCAAATTCGACTTGTATTTTGCCCGAATTTGCCTTTTCCTACGTTAATTCGACAATCCCCCCACCCCAATTTTTTTTCTCCTTTTTAACAATCCTAAAATGTATAAAAAGACTTAAAAGTACTGCAACAGAGTTCTGATAAGTATTAAGACAGAATCCCAAATTAGACGTTTAGTCGTAACCTGGCTCAACGTGCTTCAGATGTCTCCAAAACTATAGCAATGAGTTGAGGGCCACACACCGGATGAGACACTTCACGAGGCGTATTTAGACGTCTCATGACAACAAAACGAAGCTCCTTCTAGTTAGGTCTGGTGAGGTCTCTTAACCAGATGCGACGTTTTGTCCTCGCAACGTTTCGTCGCAATACATTTATCTAATTTGGTGTACGGCCACCCTACCGCTATACTTGAGCCGCGGTCGACAGAATTTTTTTCTGGGATGGCAATGACTTTAAGCCCCATTCCTTAACCTCATCTTCCCCAGTTCTGAAGCCGACCTAATTGGAGAGGGGGAGAAAGATTACTGCCCCTCTAGTATTTTTTAACTACATGAAAAGTAACGTAGTTGAGTAAAACTTGCTTTCCGTTTGTTCCACTTTGTCACAGTTTTGACATGTTAATGAAAATTCTCTGCAATTTTCTCTCATCCCCTTTTCACCGTCTGGGAATGATAGAAATTCCCCGTAATTCCTTGTCACAGTTTTAACAAGTTAATGAAAATTCAGTTTGTGCAGTACTTAATTTTCCTATCGGAAACAAGCTAATTTTAAGATTTACACAGGCCTATAAATTCACTTCACAAAAATGTATAATACTGTTTTTTTGCGAAAATAAATTTGTGCTTTTTCGGCTTTTTTCTTTCCACATGGTGATTTCCTTGTAGTCTATCTAGGTTGCAGTTAAGAAGATGCGTAACTTATCCCTCTGCCCTATTCCAATTTATTTCGGGCTTTGAAAAGTCTATCAGGCATTACCGAAATTACTCCTTATACCATGGAAAACAGTATGCTAGAACATTTTTTAAATTAATTTTTGCTCACATTTTTCAAAATGAAAATGCAATTTGCACTTTTATTTATTTTATCTTATTTTTGTTTCTTTTAGTCCAACGTTTTTCAGTATTTGTCCTAAATGAGCAGTGCGTTAAATATTTAAAGCCAAGCAACTGTGAATTATACAGGACACCGTGAAGGTAGTTTGTAGCTGAGAACGTTAATCTAGAACAATCCGAGGCAGTTTTATTTAATTTTTTTTTACCCAACTTAAGCACAGTCGCCAGCAAGGGTCTGAAACAAGGATTTTTTTCCCCTCTCGTGGGTTACTGTATGTTTAGTTTTATTTAGCCGTAAAATTAGCCAACAGTCACATGGAATATGCTTTAGGTAGCCGTTGACGAAGAAAACGTTGGCTGAGAAAATGATTATTATCTAACTGTATGGACATTAAAGGTGCTACGTTATTCTAGTGTACGAGTTTCGCTGATGGCTTATTTCCAGTTTTCAACTGATATTGTCAATTCGGCTCAGCCTGACAACATCCCTTAGTTGGGCTATATGCCCGACCACTATACATATACCAATGTGAAACAATTCTTAACGTATACACAAACACCCGTCGCTTGTTTACATATTCTCACTGCAGTTTCAGTTTTTTTTAATTGTCATAACCTAGTTAATTTATAATCATACCCTTTAATTATTTTTCCCAAGAGGCAGATATTTGTTCCCAAAAGTCAAAAATATAATAAGATCTGAAAATGTGAGATTTATCTAGACACACGCTAGTGTGTCGCCGCCAAGTAACTGTAGATCGTCCGATTGTAGACATCTGATTGTTAAAAAACGATTTTGGATGAAAAAATGGCGGCTGCACTAGCAGACTGTGTCTTTTAACTGAAACCAACTTATACGGCCTGATTTCAGCATATTGGTGTAAATTCCCCATGCGGTAGAAACTTGGTAACCCAAATTAGGTACGCTGACGCTCAGAGATGTTTATTTGGTCAGATTTAGTATTTAGGTGTTGATCACTCGCCTGCGATCATTGCCTTAAATATCCTAATGAGATGGAGTGACTAAAGGTGAAAGGTTTGGGGCATGACGTCTTAATGGCGATATTGGTGGAAATTGTAACGATAATTTCTACTTACGTACGAAATCAACTTACATTAGCCGAGGCAGAATTGTACTGGGAAAGGGTTAACGTAGGCCCCTCTTCTGTGGCATTTCATAGAAATCAGTCATCATGAAAAAATGTCAGCAGATCCCTGGCAGGCCCTCAAAGCATAGACCCTAAGGAAACCTCCCGTTTTTCAGTATGGGCAGCACACCCTTGAGCCAAGGGTCGGAATGGAATGAGGCATGGGGATAAAGCTATTGCTGCCAAAGCATCAAGCTATACAATTGGTTGGCAAGGCAACGATCGAGCTTACATTATCGGTACAACTGCATTAATCATTGTTATCGAGTTAATTTGTATAGTTACAGAATAGTGAACCTTGAAGGAAAGACAAATTGAGGTAAAGAACCAGCAACAAGGCCAATTGTGGTAGAGTTGCAATGAGCAACCACACGGGTGACGTCCATAGTGAAAGATAGCAGTGAAGCTAGCTCAATCCCTACAAGGACTTGGCTCGAGAAACAAAATGCCTTCGTCAGTCTAAGCTTCGTTTAAATGCTAGTTCTTCCAAAATGCCACAATGTTTGGAACATTCGCACACAAGAGATATATTAAACATAGGCCATATTTATTGAGTATAAACCAACACAGCGCAAGTTTTAATTCAACGTACGTTTTCTGCAAAAGTATAAATGGACACTGGTTCGACAACTGGCTACATGGGTGTCAGAATTCAGCACGAACTGTGGAACCATCGCCAGTAAACTGTTCGGCCCGACCTACAACAATATAAGGGGGGATAGACAAAAAGGCCATTTCATTTCTTCGAGGTCTGTTCGGGAATTGGCCAAGCAATTCAGATCGCTGAATTTTTGTAAGGGGAGTCCCATCATCGCTATCTACTGCCAAATAGCGGCAACTGACAAAAAGCTTAGTAATTCATCAACTTAATGCCAGTAATCACCCAGGAAATAGCTTATATGTACAGATAAATAAATTTTCGTATATCCTTTTGCCACAAAGCTATTAAATTTCTTGTCTGCACATAGGTCTTCAGTAAATAGCAACATGTTCATTGGAAGAGTGGCAGCATTCTTTTGTACCGAAGGTGTCACCCTCGGTTGACAGAAAGTAGATTAAGACAAATTAATTGCATCAGCAGTGTTATAGGCGGCCATATTGTCCAACCACGTTGCATCTGCTATTTTTCATCCAAAATCCAGCCTTTACTGTAGTAGGGCTTTGGTGGAACAAAGGGTAGAATTGTGTTGGAGATTCATTCTTCATGCCGCTCCTGGTAAAACACATTCCTGCGGCCTTCTGCCATGTCTTGTCTACTGTTAACGTTTGGCAAGCTAACCCGGATATTTTCAGTGCCAAAAACGAAAGCATCCAGAAACAACCTTGAGCTCTGAGGCTCCACTTCCAATTCCGTTATGCTTTCCATTGTTTTATGTAAAATTCTCCATTAGCGACATACTCCACTGTTCTCAAATTTCAGCAACAGAAAAAAATATCATGTATGTATATACTTAGAAATATGTTAACCTTTCAAAATAGGCTAGCGAATACATTAAAACGAGAGCAAAAAAAAAAAAATGGTTGGGAATAAAAATACTATTGATCTGGTATTACACCCAGATGGATTGAAACACCGTAAGCTAACCAACTTTGGTAGCCAACCTCAAAGTGCGTCAACTTAAGACGAAAATTTTTTAACGGAAGGCACTCGCTCCAGTAAATTTTGTGGGTTAGGTCGTAGTTTGCATTTAGGTATTTTAACTAATTGTGTGTTATAAAACATTGGGTTTTTTTTCCAGCTTTCATTCATAGCAGTCAACCTTTTGGTTTGTCGAGCTAGGTAGGCTTAGTGCTAGATTGAGTTTTGGCTAGGATCAAACTGAAGGAATTTTATCTCTTCCCCATTCAGATTTCAGTAAGCCTAATATGTACAAATTAACTTTAATTGTCAAATCGTCCGAAAACAGGGAAGGAAGCAGCGAGAAAAGAGAGCCAAAAAATAGTTAATAGTTTTTCTTACTCATAAACACAACTTTGTGACCAACAATCGGAATAAAGAAAGTTTGTCTTAAACAAGCACTTGCCACCTAAATTAGTTTTTTTTATTGTAAAGTATAAACCACTTAACGAATGGAACTCCGGTTTGCAATGTTATTAATCGTTCGTGTTTCTCTGGTGTACCAAACACACGTAGCCTATCACACAGCTCTGGGCGATCATAGGCTAAGCAGTAACACGTAAGTGATTATTACCAAAGTGTAATCTTTCCTACCTGCTTAATTTATTTTAAATAAAATAAATACGTAACATATTGGTTAAAATATCAAAATTATGTATAAGCTACAATAAACTTTGTAGACAAATATACACTTTTCACAAAGTAAACCTCAAAATAAGCCAGAAGAAGATTTGCATCTGTGTCAGAACGTAACTCATCTGGTACACACTTGCACCGCACGTATCAAAGATTCCCGCTTACCAATAAAAAGAGCTATTTTAAGTTTGGTAATTTAAACCACAGCGTCGGTTTGTTATTTCAGCTGGACTTCGGTTAGTTATAACCGTTTAACGATTGCGTTTCATGACAACGGCTCCTTTAATCTTGAAAGAATTAGTGTTTAAGATACGAAACTACATCATAGCAGGTGTGGCCACCGCCCCCTTCCCGCCTAAATTGTAGATAATTTTTAAAGAGATTTTGGTTTTTTCTTATACCGTAAATCGCTGGGGGGGGGGGGGGCTGTGACTAGATTATTTTACGATTTCTGACTCTGACATTAAAGTGTTTTAATTTTAGATCGTGAGTATTCTGGTAGAAATTAACTAAAAGCTTCGTACATTCAATCAATGTTTGAGTGTATTTTTTTTATTAAAACGGATACGGGGTGGTAAGTTCTTTTTTGACTTTAGGACACAAGACACATTTGATAAAACGTTTGGTAGAGTACCCCCCCCCCCCCCGGGTCTATAAGGCTACAATTTACAGCAAGGTACTAGGCTGCACTGTAGCGTGCAATTTTTTCAAGCCATAAAATGTCCGATAACATTCACCCACGGTTGCGCTATTTTGGCAGACAGCTTTAAAATTGGGGTGGGAGCACGGGAAAATATTGGGGGGGGGGTGCATTTACCCACCCATGGCCCGTTGTACCGTCGCCGCTGCACTACCTGAAGGGATTATCATTTTTCGTTTGCAAGGGAGTTGCACGAAATCCATTATTATAGGCCTACACCATTCATCGAACAAAAGCCAAGCCAGTAGGAGCTAGCTGCAAACTCAATAACGAACGACCACGTTTCTATCGATTATTAGTGTCGGAGTGAGTCTGCCCCGAATCATCGCCTCCTGACGCATACATTCAAAGCTTGGGCTTTCCAACAAGTTAGCCCAACATTACTACCTTCCACCCGTAACGCTAGATTTATCTAGGCTACGTACGTAGGTGTATCATTATCAACAAAACCCGCGTCACAGACCGAAAGCATTTGGCACTAAAGCCTACGTACAAAAAAAAATATAACAAGAAACAGTCGGTTGCGCATTTGACTTTAATAAACGGTTTTGTAGTATGCAAGTGGCTGCGTTCAAAGACAAGCCAGCCAGCCAAAACGTTCCATTTTAATGCTTTCCAAAATGGCGGACCACAAAGCGGGCAATGAACGCGCTTAGCCTGAAAGACTCCGCAGAGAAGCCAACGCATTTACAATTGGCGTAAACAGACGGTCTGTTTAAAGGCTTAAGTCCGAATTTAAATAAACGACCAAAAGCATTTATCTCAACACGCAAGCCGTCACATAGGAAGATTAAGAAATTCCCAAACTGACTAGGAATTATTGCAGGAAAACTGAGTTTCCGATTTCTATGGGATCAAGCCGAAAAAATAATGCAAACTCTTTTCCATTATATGCAGTCACATGAATCTAAACCATCGTAGTAAGTTTATTTTTCGGCCGAATCTTGTTTACTACAATAATATACATATTTTTTTTAAGATATAAAAACGTACAAGAACGATCCGTTCCATACCGTGATTTAACTTGTATGGGTATATATTTTTTTTCCCTTAACAGAATAAACATTTGATCAAAAAAGGCAAAAAAAAACTTAACAATCTAAAAAATTCACAAGTAATTTAAACTGCAGTTAGGTTTAGAGGTTTTGAACTTTGGTTTAACGCTTTTGCACGTAAATGTAACGCGTTTGTACTTGGATTTAGCACGCTTGTATTTCAACGTTAGTGGATTTGAAATAACACTCTTAGATTTGGATGTAACACACTTGCACTTGAATATAACACTTATGCACTTGAAATTAAAGCATAGCCACAACCTCTTCGAACTATTTAAGGTTTTTTTTTAAATGACTAAACCAAATTACGAAATTATTAAAAAAATACGAAATAAAATTACAAGATCAACAAATATCAGACCCTAAAACATCAAAGGAAAAAATACAAGTAGCCTACATGTACATTTACTGTGGATAATAAGGATTTCAATACAATTCACACACGTAAATTATACATTCCATCCACTCTTAAAGCTAAATTCGTTACAACTTTGCATTACTGGTGGCTATAGTTGTGACAATACATTTTTTATGAATGGAAGTCATAATACATTGCTGAGACAATTTTAAATTGGTTGTAATGCAGCGTTAGGTGGCCGTATAGCGATGGCCTAACTCGATTAATGGTTGACGTAACTGTGAATTATATTGAAATCCTTATTACGCTCAGTAAATGCATACTTGTATTTTTTCGTTATTTTGTTTTTTTTGCCTTGTAATTTTGTACGCTCTATCATTTTACAATCTTGTAATTTGTTTCGTAATTTTTTATAATTTTGCAATTTTATTTTTATGCAATTTGGTTTAGTCGTTAAAACATTAAATAGTGTGAATAGTTAATTTCATTGCTTTAATTTCAAGTGTCAAAGTGTTAAATTCAAGTGCAAGTGTGCTAAATCCAAAGCCAAGCGTGTTAATTTGAAATTGAAATCCACTAACGTTAAAGTGAAGTACAAAAGTATTACATTGACATACAAAAGCTTTAAACCAAAGTTCAAAACCTATAACTGATATTTAACTAAGATGAGTACTTTTTCACTTTTCTATCAAACATTTGATCAAAAAAAGTTAACATCTAAAAAATGCACAAGTAAAACTGCAGTTGGTTTTTAAGGACATTTTCCTAAAGATGGCATCTAATGGAAAGATATTGTATTAAAATTGGTAAATCTTAAATTCTTTCTTTTTAATGTGTAAAACACTGTACACAACGGATTTTAATTTTTTTTTTTTTATTTAAGAGAGTTTAAAAAAAAAAGCGCCCATTATTATCATAAACAAGTCATCCTTAAAAACCATGGTCGTTCATAGGGATCGGCTGATATGACTTTTTACCGATACGATACGATACCGATGAAGGGTAAACCGATCTGATACGATACCGATGCCGATGTCCATACCGATAATAATAATAATAAATAACGACTAAAAGTTTAAATTACATACAAAAATTACAACTTCGGTTCTGGTTTAGCATGGGTTCCAACTGTTGAGATTATTCAAAAGATTCTGTGCAGCATCAAGAGCATTTTTCCTTTTATTCCTACTTATGACTTCAGTACATTCATCTTCTCAGTTAGATTTTAGTTGGTGGTTGTAAAACTTAGAGCACTGGAACTGTCACGTGCTACATTTTCATTAAATTTCTGAATTGGTTATTGCTTTTGCCGCGTTTGGTGTCAGTTTTGCAGGGAAGACAGTTCCGTTTCTTGGCACAACAAATATCTGTATCGGAAGCCTTATATTGGGCCGATACCGATATGACAAACATACCGATAAATACAGATTATACCGATACCGATATCAATATCGGACTATCCCTAGTCGTTCATTCTTTCTTTTAAAATTTTATGTTTAACCTAGACATGGATTGAGTGAAAATAAATAAACAAAATCTGAAATCGGTCCCCTTCAGGACACAAAACGTATATGCTGTTAGATATACTCAACGAACGAAATGTCTATCAACAAAATAAAAGAAAAACAAGTATAGTTTTTGACTAGCCTCCTCGCACAACGAATTAGACCCGAGCAAAGGTGGCAGCCAAACAGACATTAGCAATAACTATTTTTAAACGTCCATCAAATAATGCAAAGTCAAAAGGGGCTATAAATATAAGGCCCTTAACTCGGCCAACTGACCACTGAAACTGCCCCTGCGTTTGAGCAATTTAGGTGCTCAAGAAAGATGTAACCGTATTACCAGCCAATGGAAAATTGTAAAAACCGTTTTAGTGATCAACAATATATAGTGTCCGCGGCCTATATTGAGTTCTCCCCAGAACGAATACCGATAATCGATTCTATATTTTCGATAGCAGAGCACCCTGTTGATATCCTAGATGGTTACAAAAACAATGGTGGCCGTCGATTAAAGCCACTCCCTCCAGGAAGATGTAGCCGCTCATAAAATACGCTGCGCGCACAATGGGTGTACAAGAAATATGTAAGCGCCTTACGCAACGAAAAATTGTTTGGTAGTTAAGAACAAAAAAAGAAATTATCTGGGAGTGAAACAATCAGTAACAACCAATGAAAAACGCAGTTGTTCAGTGCCTAG
>JAHWFP010139657.1:0-16089 GCA_023313725.1 Lithobius niger
GGCAGGGCTCCTTGCATGAGACGCCGCCGCTGCACGAGAGAGTAAAATGCCTAAGTGGAGGGACACGTGATGAAAGAGGTGTGCACCAGCGCCAAATGTTTATGCACGCAAAGAATGAGAACAACAGCCCGTTGATGACGATGGCTGAACAGTCGTTAGTTCTTGTCGCAATCAGTATACAAATTTAGAAGTAATTTGTCTTTGCTGTTATCGATTGCCTGGCGATGCGAGAAAGAAAAATCTTGAGGGAGAAGAGGCTCATCGCAGCAGTGCTTATTCTAAGGAGAAGTGTGGCGGGAAAGAGAGAAAGCCATCAGAAGCACTAGGAAAATTTTTCGGAGGTTAGGGGGGGATACATTTTTATTAGCTTTTTTAGTAAATAAGGGTAATTCATGGTTTAATCAATTAATTCACTCACTCAAAAATTGCCTGCATGAATAGGCCTACATCGAGGAAACTATGCGTTGTGTAAGGGATGGAACCGTGAGGAGGGGGGGGGAAGGTTGGAGAGATTTTATAAACAAATATAAATAAATATTTGTGTAGTTTCAACTATTGAATCATTAGAATGAATTAGAACGAGGTTGTAGGATTAGAATAACATTAGAACCTCGTTACTGTTATTTTTTAATGTCAGCGTGAATACCGTTTTGGTTTACGATTTTGTGTGAACTCCAATATTTTAGGGGGTCCCCGGGTCACACCTGAAATTGGGGGACACGTGGCTGAAGGCACCCCCCCCCCCTCCCGTAACGCCATCACTGGAGAAATAGGTCACGCAAACAGAAGAGCTGGGAAAACAAAAGAACAAAAGTCAAGAACTAAAATTGCAAGATTCAGTAGTCCTTTATTATGGCGGCGAGAGGGAAGAAGATTGAGGGTTTACGGCAAGTCGACAGGTAGGTTATTATACTTTGTTCCACATGATGTCTTCAGAAAACTGACTGTATGACGCCACGTTTTCTTCCACTACGAGTGCAAACAAATCCATAAACATCCCATTTGTAGACTCTAACAGTAACTGTGAACAATCTACAAGTGTGATATCCATATGTTTTTGCACTCGCACAAGGAAACGATTCGTCATCCAGTCAGATTTCTGAAAACATAACGTGGAACAAACTATAGCGCCAACGTCACGTTCAGGGCGATGGACCGAGTTGCCATTGCACCACGCATTACAGAGATGTTCAGCAAACCACAAATCTAGGTCTGTATACCTCATGTATATCTCATGCAAAGACCAGACTCGTCATCCAATCGACAGGCATGTCCCGCGAAAGTTGGAAACGGTAACGAACATCAGCCAGATGGCGACATTCCACAAACACATGGATGGACCGTAAGTGGCCAGTGACACTAACGACAATCAGGCTGGAAACAATGTAGTTAGTTTGGTGTGACCCGTAAGGAAAAGGGCCAACACTATACCTCTTGTCGGTGAGTGACGACAAACCGAATGCCAAGCTTGGACAGTGCCTTTAATAGTCCACAACTTATTGTCGTCTTGTTCATTGCACGGAGCTTGCCGAGCAGCACACAACCTCAAGCGCAGAGTTGGAAAGGACTCTGAGGGAACAAGGTCGAGATCCTTTCTGTGAAGACCGGAAATGGCCCCTTGCGCTGCTGCATCAGTGAGCTCCTTCCATGCTATGGCCCAGGATCCAGTAGAATATTAAATTCTTGCACGAGCCAGGCAAGCAGGAAAGCAAGCTTTATCGACTTCCTTGAAACAACGTGGAAAAGAATGGAACTAACAAACTGCAGATCATAAAATTAATGAAACATTCCTGATGTGTAAGCCTTCGCTCCAAGGCCATAATAAAGACTTTCCGAAACTTACTGGAAGGCTGTACAGTCTTAACCATCACCCAGTAAGGCATAATAAATACTGCTGCAGTTAACGGAGAGGATTAGCAAAATGTAGCATCGAGTTCAGGATCATAATAAAAAGCCTGACGATCATAAGGTCATGACCAAGACTACCTATATTTAAAAGACTTAACGTTCGGTTTCATGTAGCATGCTAGACGCGTCGTCCAAGCGTTGCGCTGAACTGAAAGCACGAAGAAGGAAATACCCCAATCGTAGCATTGATTAGTGTTAGCGGGATGCACAAAAACGTGATATCTTCTCAGTATTAGATTTACCGGTGTTGCAGCGCTAAAAGAACATTATGTTACGGTAATGTTGACTATTCTTGAAGTCTTCGGACGATTTACTGCTACGTCAAAGAATCGTTTAACACATTTTTAATGAGAATTGAAAACGCCGTAGTGTATCATACAGTGCAATACACACGTACCTTGGTTGCTCTTCTGCTTGAAATTCATGAAATTAAACCTCCGGAGGCTTTTTGTTTTGTCGTCTAGTGAAAACATAGGCACGTAGCATGAAGCCATTGTTGTTAATTTTAATAATTTGGTGTCACTGCAGTGTTTTAAGTTTAAAATCCGCCTATCGCGTGTCACACGTACTTTTCACAGTTCAATCCGCATGTTAGAGCAGTTCATTTTTGGGGTGTAAGTAGCGCGACTGGTGGCAGAATTGGTGGCTAACTGGACGACGCGTCGAATTTCTAACGTTAAGCCTTTACATCCAGGTAGCCTTGTCATGGCACACACACTTTATAAATGCTTAATTTTCCAGATTTTCAAAAGAAAGCCTATACTGTGTCATGGCGAGAGCTCGTCAAGCTATTGATTATAATAGAAAGGAAAATATCACAAAAGGCTTAAATCATAAATACGGATGCAAACCTTATTTACGTTGCCTTTTGGACTTAAATGTCAGACTGCCTGAGTGGGGAATCGAACCCACGACCTTTGAAACCAAAGGCCGGAGTCCTACCACTCAGCCATACTGACATGGCCTTATGATATTTATTTAACACAAGTCGATCCCAATTGGCAAATCTGTCCTGTTTATAGCCTCAAATCAGTCGTTAAATCATTGTAAAATAAACAGTAGTACAGGAAACACATTACACAACAGGGAAACACACACTAAACATTGCACTATCTGGTAAGCTTTGGTAAGGCCATAATAAATGCTTACTAGATTTACGCTATTTTCGCTGTGATGTTATTCTGCTTTCTTTACTGCCGTATAATTTGTAGCAATTTATGTATTATAATCCATGTATTATGTATTCAGTGGTAAACCTGTCACGACTATTAGTTAGGTACAAATAAATTCTTTAAAAACTCATAGGAACAACTCTAAATTTAAAGGTAACCCTACATTGCACACACTACATTCATACGTGGAATGACAAACTGAACAAACTGTATATTCAGACTTAGGACATCTAATTTTAGTGTTTCTCATTGCAGGAAAGAATGAAAACCTTAAATTTCAAGTTAGATCTTCATTGGAACTCATAAGGAGCTACCATTAAAGTCAAGCAAAGTTTGGAAATGTAGAAAAAAGTAGGGAAAAACCCACCCAACTGCATACATGTCGACAGCATGCTTGGCAGGCATATGCGACGTGGTTGGAGGACATACCCTTGGAAGTGCCCTCAATTTCGACTCAGCCATGTCGAACTTCTCATTTGCTACAGGTTTATTTGTGAGTGCCTCTATGAGGGAGGGGTGCCCCTTTAACCCTTAGCGCAACTGCGCCTTCGCGGTCGCCTCGTTGCCTCGTTGCGCACAGGGAGGGTTCGGAATGAACTACCATCAGAGGTCGAAGGAGCCGAAAACTAAGCAATTCTTAAAAATAAGACTATCCAAGCATTTTGATGCGAAAAAATACAATTATTTCCTTCTTGACTTTTGTATAAGACATCTGTTAGCTGTCTTGCTTCAGGCTAATCTGATTTCATGTATGGTTGACGTATGGTTGAATTACATGGCTGCGTTCTTGCTGTTCAACTATCCTTGGGGGGGGGGGGGTGATGAGGCTTAATGGCACGTCGACAGCTTGGTCATTAGCGCCGACCTCAGTCACAGTGCAGTGGTCCGGGTTGCCACTGCACCACACATTACAGAGATATTATTCAAACCCCTAATCTAAATCTTGTCATACATCTGTACCTCCTGCAAAAATTGAAAAACACCGGACAGGAGGACAGACTTATCGCCCAATTGACGCACAATGTCACACGGAAGATGGAAACGACGACGAAAACCATCAAGATGGCAACAATCAACAAGTAAGTGCCGGACTGTAATTGGCCGCCGACACCAATAACATTCAGGAGGGTCAACCCCCCGCAAAAGGAAACAGTGAGTAAGTCGAGTGTGACCAATGCGCAAACGGGCCAACACCACCTCCTCACGGCGACTGCGGCGACATGCCGAGTGCCATTCCTCTACAGTGCCTTGGTGTAGGTGGGTGTAGACCTCTATAGTGTCCGCAGCCTATCTTGAGTTCTCCGCAGAACGAACACAGATAATCGATTGTACTTTTTCAGTAGCAGAGTGCCTTGTTGATATCCAAGATGGTTACAAAAACAATGGCGGCCATCGATTAAAGCTACCCCCTCTAGGAAGACGTAGCCGCTCATAAAATTCTTGCAGGACTCAAGATACACCACGCACACAATAGTCCTGTTATTCCCATTCTCATACTTAGAAAAAAAAATTATTATTATCGTCTAAATCATATGATTTTAACGAATGATTTTAACATTATGAAATGATATGTTCACAGAAAACGAGCATTTTATGAACAAAGAAAATGCTGCACAAATAGATAGAACAATGGCTAAAATTATTAATAACAGAAAGGATCATGAATCACTAAACATTACGGGGACTGTACAACCTAAGAAGTTAATACTGCAAATAAAAAAAAATGCAGAAAATAATGCATGAGATTAGTAAATAAAAATTCAGCAAAGTATCGAGTCATGGAAAAGGATTAAAATTAGAACTTGAAAAGTTACATTTTACAGGATGACAAACATCAACAAAAATTACCAAGTAAAGAAAATATTAACATGATATATATAAAAAAAAAAGATCCCCTATGACGCATCAATAGAATAGAAAGTATAATACGATTCAGAATAGAATTATGTGGTTTTTTTCCCATCAGGATATTTAATTGAAAGATTACAGAAATTATGAAATAAAATTGTTGTTAAAGTTCTATTTGAAATTGAAAAGGTGCAAAAAAAATCTTTAAAGAAAATAATACGCTGAGAATAAGAGAATTACAAGACTAAATAATAATAATGAAAACTTACTGTACCCATGCTTATAAAATTTATAGAATAAATGAATAAAGGAAAGTTAAGGAATAATAAATCAACTTATGCACTACGAAGATGAAAGAAAACTTTTGGAAATAAGAGTAAAACGTAGTGTATATGCCATACACGTATAATAAGTTGCCTAAAAATATGTTGAACTATTTAAACTTAAAAGAATTCAAAATAAAGTTAAAAGAAAAATTAACTACAGATCAATTTAGTATTGTGTAAAGAATTATAGAATTATTGCATTCCGTTGTATATTAATTAACTGAATTATAGGATTATTGTATAATAGTTTACAAAACCAACTCTGTGCTAAGTGTTGAGTGGTAATAATTTACAATGCATAATCATGAAAAATAGGATGAATATGAAACTTACGCAAGATGTTTCTAACACCTTCGATTATTGCAATGCAAATTGTATTTGAAATATATTATTATTCTTATAATTATTATTATCGAGAAATTAAATATTGGATACTAGCTGAAAGTGATATTCCTGTGTATAAAACAAACTACAGTACTAAAATAGAATTTAGTATATAGAATTTAATGTATATGTATAGTAAAACTTATTTAGGTGTTTGTTGTTGATGTTTGGTGTTGGAATGTTGGTGTTCGTGTTGGGTTGTTGTTGTTTGCTTGCACCCACAAGTCCCCCATAGTTATATTTTTTTTTTATTTAGTTTTACTTAAGCTTTATTTTTAGGCTCCTTATTATTACTATTTCTTGCACAAACAAGTTGCTAGTGAACTTCGTGCTCTTGTGTGTATACAAGGTAATAAATCGTATCATTATTATTATTCTGAGGACAACGGCAGGAATGATGGGAATTTTGCTAAGACAAGTACTATACCACGCGCCATGGCTGTTTGCTGTGACGTGCATATCACGTGACTGGGCTAGTCCAATCAGATGGCCAAACAGCCGTCGTTCTCGTTCGTCATTGGCTAACTCATGATGACGTCACGGAAAACAGCCATTGCGCATGGTTTTAATTTAGATTAAACCACAAGGTACAGTTAATCGTGAGCAGACAGAAGGCTAGTCTTTAATGCTGTCTGCTACAATACAACATAATTTTTTTTGCAGGTCCTCATTTTTACAAAACCCATTATTATGTGAATTTTGGAGTTACAGCCACTCCAATAGAACATTAATAATTAACCAACGAACACGAAACAAAGCTGCACGTTTAATCCTTTTGTCAAATTATGGCCAGGACAACGCAAGATGTCGCTGACATGATATCCTTCTTTATCCCGCTAGGCACGTGCCGTGATTTATTAATGCTCGCGAGGAATAAAAAGAAGAAAAGACTTATATTTTTCGTGTCACCATGTACCGAATTGGGTAAAAACAACACAAGCAAGTCCGAGTTGGACTTCCCTTTTAACGGGAGGAGGGTTAATGAATGCAAAACTGGCTGAAGAGGCGTGCTGCGTACTAATGAAGTCATAAGAATGTCTGCAGCCGGCATCATGCTACATACGGCTGTCAGCAGGAAAAAGAAAAATTATGAAGCAAAAGAAAGAAAAGAAGCGAAAAAGAAAGAAAAAAAAAAGAAGAAGAACAATAATAAAGAAATAGAAAAGAAATTAACCGCGTAGCTTACTACGGGACGGTATACCTCCACGCTTTCCCTTCCACGTCTTCCCGGCCATGTAACAGCGGCAGAAATTATAATTTCGTGCTTCTTATTATGTCACAAGCTAGCAGCTAGTCATTTTGGAAAATTATCCGAAAACCAATGGCATTGTAGAAAGACGGGAACGGAAAAGTGAAAGAAAGCGGGAGAGTTTAAAAAGATAAAAATAAGGAGGAAGAAGAGAAAGAAAGAAAAAAAAAAGAAAAAGAGAAATGCAACGTGAAAGCAGCTTGAGTTAATTAACCTAAAACTCCAACGCAGAATTAAAAGTGATGTTGTGTGGCTAAAGCGAAGAAGAGAGAGGAGTCCTAGAGCCTAAAGCGTATTGCATTTTGCTTGTACTTTTCGAGAGGCTTAGTGATAAAACGTCATTTCAAACAGCCGCCGGTAAACAAACGTGATTATAGAGCAAGTTTTAACTTGAGGTGGATGACAATTGGGGTTGTGGGTTTGTTTAGAGGAGTGCAGGTGATGTGCACACGCACACACACACACACACACACACACACAACTTGTAAGCATGGCTTTGTGCAAACGAAAGAATAGATAAGTTTAACAACCTAAAAAAACTGGAAGTGTTCATTACTAATGATGATGCAGTCGTACGACAAGATAAATCAGAGGCATTAATTTAGAAGTGCGTAGTCAAATAACTGTAAACTATTTTGCAGAAAACATGGATGACGTATAAGTTACAGTGTTAGCCAGAACATCGACCTTTTTTTTTTTAACCATAAGGGTGATGAACATTGAGTGTGTTTAGAAAGAATTTGGATTGTTGATTGTTGGTTTTCACTTGATGGTAGCTTTAACTTGTAGTGGTTGTTAATCTTCTTACGGTCTGTCTTTCCCGTATGTCGTAAATTAAAACTAATTGAATTGAATAGCTGAGCTGCATATTGGTGGGGGGGGGGGGGGGGGGGGGGGGGGTTGTACTGTTTCGACAGTTTGTAGAAAGGGAGGGGGAGGGGACAATGAGAGTCCACATTTAGGAATTGTAAAAATTACCACTTTCGAGGGTACAAATATTTTAGGAAAATATATATATATATATATAGCTATCGCTCTGCTACAAAGCAAATAAACCGGATTTCACGAACAGAACTAAAAATCTACGACATTAAAGAAACTTTCATCAATGATAACTTTAGTCTAGCGTTGAGCAGTGGGTTCCTATTTTCTGTGTTTCCACAGCATACACGCAGCAACCGGCACAAACAACAAAAGCCTGGCGTTCAAAAGTCCATCCTTTGTTTAACATAAATCCCATATTGTAAAACAGCGGGGAAGTTTTCGCGTCATCAGCTGGCTAAATCTGAAAAGCTTTACTTGTTAATCTCATTTAATTCTCAAACAAACTGGCAGTAAGAACGGTTGGGGTTACTCCATTCTGTGGTGGTCGCCTTATTCATCCGACTGGGTGAAGATACAACTCGAGCGGTGTCCGGAGCCCAGGCCAAACGCTAAAGCCAACCAACTCGCATTCGCGTTCACGAGGTCAACTTGGGCTTCGTCACCACTGTTTCTCAAGGCTGTCTTGTTTCCCAGCAGGACGTCCAGCCGAGAGCCAACGGCCCTTCCTCGTTAGGTCGTCTTCGTCATCGTAAGGGAGGGACACGTTTCCAAATAAGGAAGAGAAAGAGCGGGGTTGCAAAAGTCCATTTTATCCTACCATCGAATGGATGTCTGCATGACCGATAGCAAGGAAACAAAGGCTATTCAGCCAACAATGGCGGCAGATAAAACAGAAAAGAAAGAGCAGTGAACGGAACCGCCCGTTGATCAGCTTTTGATAAGACAGAAAGAAATAAAAGACTCGAGTGATAGAGTGAAGGGGAGGGGGGGGGACGGGCGGGGGGGGAGCGAGAGGAGCACTTTGTGCCGAAGTCGTGAAACAGGACAAGACCAGAACCAACGCGCCGTGGCTTTCAAAAACCTTAAAGCTGCAACAACCGAAAACTGACGTAATGATGGTAAGAAGACGCGTGTTGATCTCCTTGTCTCCTTTCTGCATCGAAACCGAATCATAAGAAAGACAGTAATTACTGAGGTGAATATCGGGTAGCATGTAGGAGTTGTCACGTTGTCTGCTAATGGAGGTGTCGTCATCAAGAGGGCCATTCAATTGTAGCGACGTTAGCGGTGGAGAAGGGAATTAATCATCATAGGCAATAAAGTTACTGTCGTCCGTGTTGCTGGAGAGGCTTTGTCTATAATGTGAAATGTCAGAAGAACACACAGGGTTAATCCTAATTGTGTCTACTAAAAGTTTCACTAGTAGCTTTTGGAAATACGGTTACATGATGAGACAGGGTTAATCCTGTTGTGACTTCTAAAAGTTTCACTAGAAGCTTTTAGAAATAGGGTTACATGCTGGGAGAGGGTTAATCCTATTGTAACTAAAGTTTCACTAGAAACTAGTAGCTTTTGAAAACATGGTTACATGGTGAGGCAGGGTTATTCCTTGCTTTTGAAAATAGGGTAACATTCTGAGACAGGGTTAATCTAATTGGGACTCTAAAGTTTCACGAATAGCTTTAGGAAATAGGGTTACATGCTGAAACGGGGTTAAGCCTAATTGTGACTACTAAAAGTGTCATTATAGTAGCCTCTTGGAAATATGGTTACATACTGAGACGGGGTTAATCCTAATTGTGACTACTAAAAGTTTCACTAGTAGTTTTCTAAAATAGGGTTACATGCTGAGACTAGGTTAATTCCAATTGTGACTACTAAGGTTTCACTAGTAGCTAGCTACAATATTTTTAAAAATGTGCTGTAGGTGTTATGTGGGAGAAGTAAGGACAACAATTTAGGATGGTCTAGGAAGATTACGAACGTAAAAACGAACACTGTGTAAAAGGCAAACTGCAGTAAAGCCACCCAGCACCATGCGCAGACCCCCGAGTGGGCAGGGGTAACTTTTAGGTCACAGTGAGTTTTAGTGAACGTGTTTCCTGGGAACATTTCTTTTTGGTTACTCTGTTTTCCCTGCCTCTTCTCACGCATCGCTGCCACACCACCAAATATCAGCACAAAAAGGCCCTTTTTCTTTTTTTTTTTTTTTACAAAAATGGCATTTTCCGAAAAGGGCAGGGGAAATTCCCCCTCCCCTCCCTTCCCCCTCCTGTGTACGCCACTGATACTATTAATGAAGTATGAACAGTGTAACGTTGATATGAACTGATGATTGCAAGTAGATGTTCAATAGCTGTTCAATTATAAGCTTTTCCCTCTCTTTCCCATTCAGATTATTTCTTCCACTATTTGAATACAGCTTACTACTGTTGAAAGTATAAAAGCATATTTACACGGAATATTGGATTGAATTCCTGTGTTCTATAGAAAGGTAATATGACCAATCCCTTCTTGTGATTTCTTTAGACGTATCGAATTTTCAGTGACTGTTATTGTACCTTAAAAAGATACAAAACAATTTTAACATGGGTTTAGAAAACACAATGTATGACAAATTTTAGCACAGGTCACAGCCTGTTTCGCTGTTCACAAAATATTGGAAATATGGCCACATGTCGAAGTAAATGTTGCATGAATAAAACTTCACCAACTAAATGTGCAATTTATTAGCATGAAAATGTACAAAAGGAAATGTTTACCATAAAAAAAACCGGGGGGGGGGGCTTGTGAGTTAGAGAATTTACTTTATAAATGCCCAGCGAATATAAACTAATTTTTATTTGTTTATACGGTTTGGCTTGGTTACGTATCGAATTCTTATCGTTTTGTGAATATAGGACGAGTTCTCCATACGTTTCTAGCGTGCTGTTATCAGTATAGAAATTCATATAAAATATATTTCATACTTGTCTTATCGTTAGCTTTCAGAAACAGGATTACATGCTGAGACAAATGCAAGTGCATAATGTTTCGTTACAATATTTATGAATTTCTTAATAAGCTAGAAAATCATTAAGCCAAACCTCCAGTTAGCCTGCTTGCATTCTTTCAGCACTAGTTATTATTATTATTATTAATATTATTATTATTATTATTATTATAAAGTTGGCCTTTGAGCTTTATTACACTATAATTAACAAGTGGAATGTATGAACTAACTGATAAATGGAATCTGTGTATATATTTGATGTTGTTATTGTAAATATTTGTATTTTAAGTGCACATACAACCAATGTTGGCTTCGTGCATGCACATGCTATATTGCTGTAGTCTGTGTGTGCGTGTATACTATATTGAATAAATTATTATCATTATTAATTAATATTAATAGGTCAAGCAAACTGGACGGAATTAGAGATCCTAAAAGACCCAATTGAAATGTGGCCAGAATTGAGGCGATTATACCGACAATTTATAAAAAAAAAATCAATGCATTAAGAGAAGAACGACAAAAACTGATAAAACCAAATTGTTTAGAAATGATGATCTTGGAGATGTAATCAATGCCAAAAATAAATTGTTGAATTATACAGAAAAAGGAAAAAAAAAACACTATATATGTGATTTGAAAGAATACTATGAAAAATATTAAAAAAACTATTAAAAAAAAGAAGTGGAAAAAATTTAAAATTCAAAAGAAAATTCCTTGAAATATTTTGAAGAGCATATAAAAGATGGAAAATCTGGATCAAAATAAATCAATTCAATGGAAATAAAGGAAAGGACAAACTTATTGAAAATCATTTTGAGAAGCATTTCAAAGAACATATTTGTGAAAATTTCTCAGAACACTTTGAAAAATAGATTCGAAATATAAAAAATAAACGAATTGAAAAAGAATAAGAAACGACGAAAATGAACTGAAGACTAGTAAGAAGAAATCAAAGAAAGGGAGGAAAACCACAAAATACAATAAGAATTAATGAAGCTACTAAATATGACGTTTTAAAAAAATCGTGTGGATATGATGGTTTTTATGGAGAATTTTGCAGAAACAAGTGACAAAACTAGTAATTTTATGACAGTATTTGCTTTCATAAAAACTGAAATATGGCCTTACAGTCTGAAAAAAAAAAACAGTTTGTAAGGCCGGTCTACGAAAAAAGGAAATGTACATGATATTAATATTTACAGACCGATTTCACTATTGCCTATTTTGAATAAAATTGTCGAAATGTTTTTTTGCTACAAGATTTTCTTGGAAAATATAAAGTGTTAAATAAAAACCACTACGGATTTAGAAAAAGAACTGGCACTATCGATGCACCTGAAAATATAAACAATTACGTCTGCAGAGCGTTAACTGAAGGAAAATATTGTGAAGCAGTTTCAATTGATTTAATAAGGCGTTTGCCCCATTAACAAAAGATATTTTACGGGAAAATTTTATAAAAACGGACTAAGAGTCAAAATTTATAATATGACTAACAATTATTTGACAGGAAAACAAGAAAATTTGTATATTCAGTAAATGAAAAAAAAATAGGCCTGCGGCTTACAATGAAACCATCTCGCTCGCTGAACGCTGTTTGCTAGTCAACCGTTATTTATTTACGATTAGTTTCCAGTTTCTACTAAATGAACCCGGTAATACATAACAAATTATAAATAACAACATGGATAAAGAATTAAGTGCAACAGTAATTTTAAACATTGCTACAACATTGTTGTCGTTTGGCGATAATTCCAAAAGTTGCTATTCTCGTACAGTATCAGCTTCTGGCAGTTATCAGACAACGGTAGACAGGATAGATACACGCAGCGAGAATTCAAAATCCAACATGGCGTGCCTTTCTGGGTTATCGAATCGAAAACAAACAAACCTTCGAATGCTGCCATTCAGAAATCAATCCGCCGTCTTGTACTGCAGTGACAACAATTTTCTTGTAGCCATAAATCGACGCTGTCATGCCGCACGCGTCGTACGTCGTAGGCACGAAGAGACGATCTGCATCCGCGTTGTTGCCATGGTTTTTACGCATGGACAACTCGAAGGCCGCACGCTCCGGTAAGGGCGCTTTTACGCAACGAATCGCCTTTCCATTCTCGCAGTTGAAATGCAAACGCGATGGCAAAGGTATCACTGCCATGGTAACAACGCTACCTTGATCTCCTAAATCTGCCATCATTTAAGCCATTTCTTGCAGTCTTATTCGTGAGAGTAGGATAAAGGTGTTCCTGACAAAACAATATTCCCAATCGTTTCCTTGCGAGCTGGCAGGACTAAAACCACCGCCATGTTGGAGTTTCAGTTAATTTATAGCTTCTAGCTAAGACAACGCTAAGGCGAGCATTGCTTAAACGCGCCCGAAACGCGAGAAACTGCCAACAAATTTCGTATTAACCAAATAAAAGCTAGTGAGAGAGAAATATAGTCGTTGGGTAAACCCGCCCTGACCACTGGAAGCAAAATTAAGTGAGGCTTTAAAAGAGCCAGGCCTAAAGATTTCAAGTTTTTTAGTTGCTTGTTGGCGGGTAATTCTGAAGTATCAGGGTTAGCTAGCGTTATCATCCGTGCTAGTTGTGAGTGGCAGGCAGAGCGACTTGCAAGCAACGTCTCTCTCTCTCTTGTTCCCCTCCGTATCAATACAAATAACCACTGGACCGTAATGGATCACAACATGGCCAGTCAGTTGCTATGGACCAGAACGAATGGATGCTTTAGCTGTCATTAAACGCTAGTCCTTCGATTACGTCGTCTTAATTGGTGGGGAATGGAAGAATCATCTAATGGAAGGAACTGTCGAAGCCGACAGCGGGCAATCAGTTCTTCACTTACACTAACGGTTCTGAATTGGACAGTAAAGATTACAGTAAATTTTCTAATTTTGCCTGCATATGCTCCTAAATTTGCTAATGAATGGGATTTTGTGCTTATTTGCGTGCGTCTCAGCCAGTTCGTCTGACACACAAGACCCGTCCTATTTCGTTTTGGATTTTCGTCAAAAATCACTACGTAGAAAAGAGCACGTGGCAAAGAAATAGTCCTGGTGTAACCATAATAGTTACACGATTTATTTCCCCATATTTTTGAGTGTGCTACTGAATATATAGATATTTGACGTTTGTCAAGTACAAGAGATCAAGAAACAGATTTCAAAATTACATGAATTATATGAAGTCATATGAATTTGTTGCTTTGTATTTAGGCCTATTTCTTTGCATCTAAGGCATCATTTTTATGGCCCCAGGCATCTGTTACATTGTGTTTCCTACATGTTTATAATGTATTTAAATGGGTGCTGATTACAAATAATGCAATGCATAGTATTGTATTAGCAGCCGTTATTGGCGTCTGATCTGCCACCATCTTGTGCTGACGCTCCGGGTGTTTGTTGGTAGACCCAGCGGATGTCCGTATTGAATAAAGACTAAGGTCATCGGCCCCAGCTCGGCGCCGGTTTTGAGTGGTGGACTGTTCCTGGGCCTGTGGCGGATGTCCTTACAGAGGAGCTCCCAAGAAGGTCGAGTCTGGTCCAGACTCTATTATTATAGGCCTATGTGTGCATGTATGCCATGCTTGTGTCATGCTTTGTTTGCCATGCATGGTTGCCACTTGTTGTAACTTGGATTATCAATTCATTCCATTCCAATTCCTTCTCATCGAAACATCTGCAGTGAATTCCTATAATTTCTTCCGCATTTTTATCATGCTAATTTAGATCCACAGACCAAAATTATATGCAACATCATAAAGGTCATTCGGTAATTATCACCAATATTTTCCTACTATTTCCCAAATGTTGAAAGACCCGCAAATAGCTTCTGTAAAACCACAAGGATTATTTCGCGTGTAAATCGGGCGAGCTTAATATTACAACTTCCACCGCAATAAATCCCAATGGAACCAAATAACCTGCGTCTTAATTTTACCAGCTAAGCTTTAACATCAGCCATCAACTACCATTGAACAGTGAACTCTCGTCAATACGTGGTGGTCCAGCCATGGAACTCACTTCCGGAGGATGTGGTCAGGGCTCCGTCAGGCCATGTCTTTCGTAAACTTTTACAGCGTTTATCACTCACTTCTTACCTGAAACGTACTTACTAATCATATTTTAGTTTAGGATCGGCGTTAGTGGCATAGAGCCCTGCCGTTACCCTTGCCTTGTGGCTAAAGTTACATTATTATTAACATTATTATTATTTAGCCAAAATAAATATGGTTTTCTAAAATACTAATGCATCCGTGGTAGAACGTCTTTTCGCGATTTAAATTAGGGAAGTACAACTTTTTTTTTTGTCAGCACCCTCGAGTAAGAGTTTTCAAGTCAAAATAAAACGAAAACAAAAATAAATTTCAGGCTAATTTATTTTTTTATTTTTGTTCGTTTGGCTAGAAAATGGGGGAAACGAAATGATGCCTTTTCCCTGAGGAGATCTTTCAGCGTGTAGGAAACTTGACATAAAATATGGGATACAATTACACTGCAGCAAAATACTGGATTAAAACAGGCGTGTTAGTTCGACCACGATGTCTATGATCGTAGAGTTCTTCGTTCGAATTTACTAGATTAATATTCCCATTGCTACTTCTTTCTACTTCGAAACCTTCATTGGTAAACTGGTTTTAAACGTTCAGTGTTTTTATTACAAAATTTAAAATGCCACCCTCAGAATTTTTCTTGTAAACAATTTACAGCTTTTTCCACCATTTTTTTTTTTGGTACAGTAAAATTTTAACCTTTTTTTGCTTAGAAACCCCTCTTGTTCCTCTAGATGGCTTCGGAAAAATAAGGCCTAAATAAATAAATCTTTAAAAATGTGTATTTTTTGTTCTTTTTCGGAAAATATAAGAACTGGAATTAGGTGTGATGTTGAAAAAGAGAAGCCAAAAGTGCACAAAGTCAACACAACCCGACGTTTTGAGTAGACTTCAGCTCATCATCAAGGCAAAAACACAACACACTTAAAATTGCATAAATGTGCAAACAGACAGCCGAATTCAGGAAAGATTGCCTAAGTCGAAACAACAATTCGAACTATTTAAAAAAAGAATAATTTAAAAATATTTAAAAGTAGGAAGAAGAGAGTGACTGCTTTGAGCTACTTCTTCTTGTGCTTTGAGCAGGAAGAGGAGAGTGACTGCTTTGAGCCTCTTCTTCTTGTGCTTTCAGCAGATAGAGGAGAGTGACTGCTTTGAGCCACTTCTTGTGCTTTCAGCAGGAAGAGGAGAGTGACTGCTTTGAGCCACTTCTTGTGCTTTCAGCAGGAAGAGGAGAGTGACTGCTTTGAGCCACTTCTTCTTGTGCTTTCAGCTGGAAGACGAGAGTGACTGCTTTGAGCCACTTCTTCTTGTGCTTTCAGCAGGAAG